>PVJC01005039.1:0-28301 GCA_004026665.1 Murina feae
ATGTGATAAAAGAAATATTATAACCAGCTACGTATTATGCATCATTTTTTCCTAACAAAATAATGAAAAGGGATATGAAATTACTAATAAACATTTTAAAAGATTATAAATTAAATTTACAATTACAATGTGATTAAAATTACAATGTGATTTCACTACACATCTGCTAAATGTAAAGCAAGAAGATGGTGTGAAAGTCTGATGAGGTTGTGAAACCTGAGATGTTCCACATTCTAGTGAAAATATAAACTAATACAATTATGAAAAAGTTTGACAGTATGTAGTAATACTGAACATATGTGCAAGAAGAATTTGTACACCTGTAGACTAAAGATAGGTGCAATGGTCAAATGTTCATCAGCACTTGTATAGGTAAATAAATTATGCTGTATTCATAGAATGAAATACTATATAGTGAAGAGAATAAATGATCTTTGGCTACACACAAAAATATGGACTAATCTCTGAATTATAATATTGAAAAATACACTTTATACTAAAGGGTATATTGTTTATGATTTCACTTAAAGTGCTAAAGCAGGATAGTGGTTATTTTTTTTTTTATAGGAAGTATGGGAGTTGGTAAAGCTGGAAGAGAAAACAAGAAATAAATTAGGGGTCCTGTCATGATTTGAGTTTCATACTTGGATGATGGCAATGATGTGTTCAGTTTTGAAAATTCAAAAAGTTGTACTTATAGTGTACACTTTTATTTATGTAGTAGTAACTCTGCATATGAATCCATGTGCGAGTAGCTTGCTGCTGCTTGCCTCAGCTGGCCACCCCGCCCACAACTGCTGGTAGCTCTCTGCCGCTTGTAGCTCGCTGCCCCACCCTCCTGTAGCTCTCTGCCTGCTGCTCACTTTCCTGTAGCCTCTGTCACTTGTAGATCGGTTGTGACATTATGGCATCCCAGCTAATTTGCATATTCCTCTATTATTATATTAGAACGTATATTCTCAAAGAAGTTTAATTAAAACATATCTGGGAATCAATCTAAAGAACACATGCAAATAGTATACACTGAAATCTACAGAATATTACTGAGAAATTCTTAAATGTATTGAGACATGTTTTGTGTCCTAACATGATTTATTTCAGAAAATGTTCCATGTGCACTTGAAAAGAATGTGAATTCTGCTGTTTTGAGGAGAAATGCTCTGAAGATATCAATTAAACTTATCTGATGTAATGTGCCATTTAAGGCTGTTGTTTCCTTGCTAATTTCGTATCTGGAAGGTTGATTCATTTATGTCTATGGGGTGTTAAAATCCCCCACTATGACTATATTACTGTCAATCTCTCCTTTATAGCTATCAACATTTGCTTTATATATTTAAGTAGTCCTATGTTGGTTGCATAAATGTTTAGAAGGGTTGTACTGTCTTCTTGAATTGCTCCCTTTTCATTATGTAGTGTCCATTTTTGTGTATTACTATAGCCTTTTATTAAACTCTATTTTGTCTGATATATGTATTGCTACCCCAGTTTTTATTTTCTTTTCCACTTGCATGGAATATCTTTTTACCAACCTTTAACTTTATTCTGTGTATCTTTCATTCTCAGGTATATCTCTTATAGAGAGCATATATATGGGTCTTGTTTTCTTATCCTTTAAACTACTCTATGTATTTTGATTGGAGTATATAAGCCATTTACATGGAAAAGATTATAGATAAATATTCTAGGTATTCCCATTTTATTCTTTTAATTATGTTGCCCTGGTTTTTTCTTCTTTCTTCTTTTTCATGAAAACCTCTAACATTTATTTGTAATGCTAATGTGGTGCTAATAAACTTCTTTAGCTTTTTCTTGTCTGAGAAGCTCTGTATTTCTCTTTTAATTTTAAACAATAGTTTTACTGCATAGAGTAGTCTTAACTGCTTTTCTCTCTTTGAAATAAGTTATTTTAAATTGACTTCAGTGAGGAAAGGAGAAGGAAAGAGAGAAACATCAATGGAGAGAAAGAATCATTGACCAGCTGCCTCCTGTACACCCCTTACTGAGGATCGAGCCTGTAACCTGAGCATGTGTCATGACTGGAAATTGAGGCATGACCTCTTGGATCACAGATCAACACTCAACCACTGAGTCACACCAGTTGGGCTTAACTAGTTTTCTCTTGAAGATTTTAAGATTCTTTCTTTTTCTTTAACCTTTGCCATTTTAATTATGATATGTACTAGGGGCCCGGTCCACAAAAATTTGTGCACTTGGCAGGGGGAGGGGAGTGTCCCTCAGCCTGGCCTGTGCCCTCTCACAGTCTGGGACCCCTTGGGGGATGTCCACCTGCTGGCATGCCTGGCCAGCCTGGGTGAGGGGGTGAGGGCCGTTTTCAGGCTGGCCATGTCCCCTTCAGGGTTCGGGTCCCTACTGGGGTGCCTGGCTAGCCTGGGTGAGGGTCTGAGGGCCATTTTCAGGCTGCCCACAGCTCCCATTGACCCAAGGTCCCAGCAAGGCTGGCTGGAAGCAGGTTTCTGGGGTTTATTTCTCTTCTATAATTGAAACTTTGTTGCCTCGAGTGGAGACCACAGCCGGCCTAGGCAGGCAGTTTCCTCCATCTCCTCTTTGCTCTAGCTCTATGGCTGCTGGCCTCCATCTTGGCTGGGTTAATTTGCATATCATCGTTCTGATTGGCTGGTGGGTGTGGCTTGGGTGTAACGTAAGGTGACCAGATTTTAACATTGGTAAAGCAGGACACCACTGACTGCTTGGCTGCCAAAAATCGTATCTTCCCTTCCCATTTTCCCGCCATTCCCTAGCTTGTCATGCATTCTTTCCAAAAATTGGGACTTCTTTAAAAGACTATGGGTCATGGGAAAAATTGTTAAAAATTGGGACTGTCCCACCAAAAGTGGGATGCCTGGTCACCTTAGTGTAATGGAGTGAGGGTTAATTTGCATATTACTCTTTTATTAGATTAGATCAGTGTGGGCCTCTTTGGGTTAATTTTGTTTGGGACTGCCTGTGTTTCCTGGACTTGTGTGTCATTTTTTCTTTATCATGTTAGGGAAGTTTTTTGTCTGTACATTTTCAGTTATGTTATTAATCCTTTCTTACTCTCTTCTTTTTCTTGTACCTTTATGATACAAATGTTGGCTATATCATGTTTTCCTAAATGTCCCTTAAAGTATCCTAAATTGCTTTTTTCATTATGATGCTCTAATTGGATGCTTTTTTTTTTTTTTACCTTGTCTTCCAAATCATTCATTTGATCCTATGCTTCATCCAACCTAGTGTTTATTCCTTTTAGTGTATTTTTCATTTCAGATGTTGCATTCTTTGTTTATGACTTTTTTTTTCTTCTGTGTGTTCCTTTTCATGTTGTTGTAGTTCTCACTAAGTTTTTGAGCATCCATGTAACCATTCTTTTAATTCTATATCTGGTAAATTGCTTGCCTCCATTTCATTCAGCTGTTTTTCTAGCGATTTCTTCTTGGTCTCTTCTTTTTTATTTGGGGCATCTTTCTTTGTCTCCCCATTTTGGCTGCTCTTTGTGTTTATTTCTATGTATTAGGTAGATTTTCTGTGACTCCCTATCTTGGTATGTTGGCTTTATGTATTAGGTGTTTTGTGAGACCCTGCAGTGCATTCTTCATGATCACCTGTGCTGGGTGGTCCAGGAATGACCCATGTGTGGGTTATGTGGTCCCTCATTCTGTAATTCAGTCTTGAATGCTATTACCATTTTTGTGCGTGGGGTTGATACTCAGGATGGCTGACTTGTGAGGATCAGTCCACATCACAGTGTACAAGGTTCTGAATTTTCCTCAGCAGAGTCTTGTGCCTGCTGAGATCTCTCTTTGGATATGCCACTGGTGAAGCTAATTGGATCTTGTGCAAGTCAGCTCACTGAAGCTGGACACTGTGTTCATTGGTTGTGGACCCTCTTGTAAGATATTTTGGTACAGGCAGGTCAATGTCAAACACTGATTGTGACTGGTCCTGGGCAACTTCTTTGGAACTTCAAAGTGATACACTGTTTATGGCTGCCTTTGCTGAGACTGGTTGTGCATGAGAATTATCAAACCGCTCACTAAGGCTGGTTTTTACCAGCACCAAGACCAGGGAAAGGTCAGCAAAAGTCCCAAGGAATTTTGAGAGCTACCCCTATCTGCCTTTGACTGTCCGCTGAAATAACCTCTGGTGGTATTTGAGTTGCATGAGATAGGTTCTCTGTAAGTCACCAGGTAGGGGTGACTGGTGTTCAGACTGATATAGTTTCAAACTTGGTGATAGTCCTGGGACTAAGCAAATGTCCGAAGGAATACCAAGTCTAGCTGCCAACTGTTGGTCACTCACATGACTTTATAGTGGGGCAGGGTCTTGATGAGACACCAGAGTGAGGCCAATAGAGTTTATCAGGCCCTAACAGACCTAGATTTGACATGTGAGGGAAGGTTCTGCATTGGTAGAGTGTGCAAAGAAAAATTTTCCCTGTCTTAAAGCCACCTAATTTAGTCTGTCCCAAAGTCTGCCAGAATCCTGATCTCAGCAGGGTGGACCCACTAGGAGAGGGGGAGGTACAGGTGAGGTTCGCAGAAAGGTGTGGAGTGTTACCCCTGCCCTAGAGCCACACAACTCTGTATTTCCCAGATTCTTCCCAGACCTCATCAGGTGGAGTCACCAAGAGTTAAGAGGATGGGCCTCTGGGAGCCAGGAGAGTGGGGTTAGTGGATCTTCCCTGAGTGGAAGGAGCAAGTCAGGTTCATGGTAATGTGGGGGGATGTCCCCCTCCCTAAAGCCATGCAATAGGTCACTGATATCCCCTGAGTCTGTCTAGACCTTTGCATCATATTCTAGATAACAGACTCCTCAGCAAAGTGTGAGCTCTGCAGGGTGGGGTGAAAGAGAGTTCAGAAGGTGACACTATTGCATTCACCCAGGCTAATTCTGTAAGGTGGGCCATGCTATCACCAAAAAAGATGGCACATGCAGTGTGGTAGAGTGATTGAGCACAGGGGGTCCCAGCAGCTATCTCCTCAATTCTCCTCCCAGAACCACAGACCAGATTCTCCTCATACAACTTTCGTGCGTTCCACTCTCTCTCTGCCATAACACAAGGTGAGTGACTGCAAACAAGATTTTGTATGTTGGCCTTTAAAAGTGTGCCTGTGTCTCTAAAAAATACCTGTCTCTTCTTGGCAGACAAAATCCTTGCTGATTTTGACAGCCAGATGTTATGAGGGAGCTTCTTCTAGGCTCTTGTGCACTGGATTGGGAGCTGAGTGTGGCGTTGAAACCTCATACTTCTCAGGGAGAATCTTTCCAGCTGAGATATCCTCTGGATTTACAGTGCTGCCTATAGGTAAGCCCTTTTCATAACTCTGCTTTCTCTACCAGCCTAGATGTGGCTTTTTAAGTAAATGCTTAGTTATAAAACTTCTCTTTAGCTAGTCTTCAGTTGTTTATTCAGGTTGATTTCTGTGTACATTCATTGTAATTCCAGTTTGGTCTTGGGAGGAGGTGAGTGTAGCTTCAGCCTACTCCACCACCATCTTGGATCTCTCTGACATTTTATTACTTTTCCAAGCTTCTTGGACACTTGATCATAACGAGTTACTTGACTTTGGTTGTGGTAAAGAGCATTACTAATAAATAAATAAATAAATAAATAAATAAATAAATAAATAAAGTAGCCCTAGCCAGTTTGGCTCAGTGGATAGAGCGTCAACCTGTGGACTCAAGGGTCACAGGTTTGATTCCCGTCAAGGGCATGTACCTTGGCTGTGGGCACATCCCCAGTAGGGGGTGTGCAAGAGGCAGCTGATCGGTGTTTCTCTCTCATTGATGTTTTTAACTATCCCTTTCCCTTTCTCTCTGTAAAAAAATCAATAAAATATATTAAAAAATAATAATGTAGAATTAAAAATGGTGGCAGAGTAAGTGGATGTTGTGCGGACATGTATTACAACTAAAAAAAAGGAAAACTTTCTGAATAATCAATGGAAAACTCACAGGTGGGAACCCTGATACCCAAGGACTGAAAGTGGAGACTGCATAGAGACTGGTCAGAGAGGCAGTGGCGCAAAAGGGCTGGGCAGGCACCCACAGATGGCAGAGAAGTCCCAGAGAGATATCTCAGCTGTAGGGGGTTGCTACTGAGAACTCTTGGTTCTAATCCCTAAACTGGGTCACCCAGCTGAGAGCACCAAAACTGAGGAGGATAACGACAAAACATTTGGCTGTGAAAAGCAATGGGGTGCTGTCTACCAGGGAATAACAGCTGAAAATTCAGGCACCCTCTTAAAAGGTCAATACACAAAATTCCCATGAAGTCACCCACTTTGTGCTATGGCAGAGAGAGGGTGAAGTGGACTGGAGCTGTGATAGCAGAAGCCAGGAGTGGGGACTCAAAGGATAGAGCTCAGAAGGCAGACACCCCAACTTTCCTGGGATGAGTCATCCCCTCACAGCAGAGGACATCTTTTCCACATAGACATTTGCCTTGCCTGGAGAGATGACAGTTGACACACCCTATTGAAAAACACCTTACCTTGAGGCCACTAAGGAGATTAAAAATAACAATTAGCCTCCAGGCAGAAGAAATTGGCCCACCTTATTGAAAAAAACTCCCACCACACCTGAGGACAATTGACTCAGGGGCAATTCAAGTTGGGATCCTATCAGTCTGTAGGCAGAGATGGTCTCTGGAGGCTTTGAGTCTATGCCTGATCTAATCAGTCAGAAATGGTCTTTAACACTATCCTGCACTAGAGATTGAGAGGGGTAGAGGATCTAACTAATACATAGCCACAAACTCAAACAAAAAGCCAAAATGAGGAGATAAAGCAACAACCCCCAAATGAAAGAACTAGCAAATTCTCCAGAAGAAGAGATAAATGAAGTAGAGATAAGAAATTTATCTGAAATAGAGTTCAGAGTAATGATGGTGAAAATAGTAAACAGTATGAAAAAAGATATCCTATATAATAAAACCCTAATATGTAAATAAACTGAACAGCAAATAACAGGCAGAATGACTGGTCACTATGATGTGCACTGACACTCAGTGAAGAAACTGCCTCCAGTCAGGGGAAGCTCCTGTGTTGAGCGTCTCCCCCACTTCCCCCAAGAGGGAGGTGACTGGTAGCAGCGATCAGGGGGTGTGGGTGAGGTCAGCCAGCAGGCAGCACCAGGCTGCCAGCCAAGGTGGGTGCTAGTAGGGATCTCCCAATTGTCCTGCCAGCCCATTGCCTCATAGAAGCCCCTGCT
Organism: Murina feae; assembly: GCA_004026665.1. Taxonomy (NCBI): domain Eukaryota; kingdom Metazoa; phylum Chordata; class Mammalia; order Chiroptera; family Vespertilionidae; genus Murina; species Murina feae. The sequence goes on from PVJC01005039.1 coordinate 7,216, forward strand.
TGCTGGCCAGGCCTAGGGACCCTACTCTATATATTGGGAACAATCTCTTAGATTTAAAAATTAAAACCTGGCAAGGCTACTCTAACACTGAAAAAAACAGGATAATGCAGCGGTGACATGCATGGACTCTGGCTTGCACATTTTGTGGTCAGCCCTGATTCTAACACTTATAATTGTGTGACAAAGCCAATTACTTAACTTCTCTCTGCTTCAGTTTTTCCACTCATAGATGGGGAAAATGGTACTACTACCTCAGAAGGATCATGTTATGTACTACTTTTTATAATCAGGGAAAAATAATGTAGCTTCCCATACAACTGTATGAAAAGTATGGTCACTGGTGCATGCAGCATTCTGGATTGTGAGAGGAATGTCTGACTGCCAGTTTAGGCCCAATCCAGAGAGGTCCTGGATTTTGAGAGGACACAGGCTGGGCTGAGGGACTCCCTAACCCATAAACCAGGCCTAGTAACTATAAAAAAAGAGCAGTCTGAGTTAAAAAAGGACATAACACAAGTAAAGAACGCATTGGAGGGAATACACAGCAGGTTAGGGGAAGCTGAGGACGGATTCAGTGAATTAGAAGACAGAGTTGAAAATATCACTCAAAGAACCCAAAAGAAAAAACAATTAAAAAGCAAGAGGACAGTTTAAGGGAGCTGTGGGACAATGTGAAATATAACAATATTAGACGGTGTGCCAGAAGAGGCGGAAAGGATTAGAGAACATGTTTGAAGAAATATTGGCAGAAAACTTTCCTAAACTGGTAAAGGAAAACATCACACAAGGATAGGAGGCCCAGAGAATCCCATACAAGAAGAACCCAAATAGGCCTACACACAGACACATCATAATTAAAATGCCAAAAATTAAAGACAAAGAGAGAATCTTAAAGGCAGCAAGAGAAAAGAAAACTGTTACTTACAAGGGAGCACCCATAGGCTGACAACTGATTTCTCATCAGAAACTCTACAGGCCAGAAAGGAATGGCATGAAGTACTCAAGGTAATGGAATTCAAGGATCTGAGACCAAGATTATAATATATAGAAAGGCTATCATTCAAAATAGATGGTCAAATAAAGAGCTTCCCAGACAAAAAAAGGCTAAAAGAGTTCATCACCACCAAGAAATAATACCTATACTCCTCAAACTATTTCAGAAAATCCAAGAGGAAGGAAACTTCCAAACTTTTTTTATGAAGTGAGGGTTATCTTAATTCCAAAACCAGAAAAAGACACTACAAAGAAAGAGAATTACAGGCTAATATCCCTTGATGAATATAGATGCTAAAATCCTCAACAAAATATTAGCAAATTGCATCCAGCAGTATGTTAAAAAGATCATCCACCATGATCAAATGGAATTTATTCCAGGGATGCAAGGCTAGTACAATATTTGCAAATCAGTAAATGTGATAATATCACATAAACAAAGACAAAAATCACATGATCATATCAATAGATGCAGAAAAAACATTTGACAAAATCCAACACCCATTTTTGATAAAAACTCAACAAAGTGGAAATAGAGGGAGCATATCTCAACATAATAAAAGCCTTGTATGACAGCCAACATCATACTCAATGGGCAAAAACTAAACCATTTCCTCTAAGACCATGAACAAGACATGGATGCACACTTTTGATAGAGTACTACAAATGCTAGTCATAGAGATCAGACAAAAAGAAGAAATAAAAGGCATCCAAATTGGAAAAGAAGAAGTAAAACTGTCATTATTCACAGATGACATGATATTGTACATAGAAAACCCTAAAGACTCCATCAAAAAACTACTAGACTTAATAAATGAATTCGGTAATGTAGCAGGATACAAAATTAACACTCAGTAATCTTTGGCTTTTTTACACACCAATAATGAACTCACTGAAAGAGGAACTAAAAAATAAAATAATCCCATTTACAATTGCAACCAAAAATTAAGATACCTAGAAATAAAGTAAACTGAAAATCCTAATGAGGAAGTAGTCATACAAGGAAAGAGCCTGATCTGGAGTTGCTGACCTTGTGGGTTGAGGGCCTAACTTTGCAGAAGTAGAGCCTATGGTCACATTATTGTTTAGAAAGTGTGATGTTGGTATAGGAGTATTAGAGACACGCTGGGCCCCTTGGGGTCTCCTTCGCATCCAGCATGGAGGGGGAGATTTGAACTGGTTCGTGCAATCTAAGAGGCACTTTTGGGATTAAAGAAATAATGAAAGACAGACATAAAATATATTAAAAGCTTTGGCTAGGTGAGGTTCCTGCCCTCTGGAGGGACAGGCACACCAAAAGAGCACCAGCTCTGAAAGCTGTTTATTAAATACTCGAATTACAGGAAGTTACATCACATCTGGGTGGGCCTTTGGTATCATGAGATCCATCCCCTTAACACTGGGTGTGAGAGTCAGACTGAGTGGGGTCGAGTCTTTGACTGATAACAACCCTGGAGTGTGGCTTTTGCCCTTGCACTGAGTCCCAGCTGTTGTAAATTAAGCCGAGTGCATTCTAATGGCCCTTAGCATAGGAGAATCAACAAAGACTCCCTGTATTTTATTGATCAAGGAGTACATGGGGTAATCACTGTTTTATCTTTTTTTTTTTTAAGATTTTATTTTTTTAATTTTTTTTAAACCTTTTTTTATTACATAAAGTTTTACAAAGATTAGTACATATATCTCTTTTTTCCCCTGCCCTTCCCCCAGCCTCCCCTACCCCCCAGTGTTTTGTGTCCATTGGTTATGCTTAAATGCATGCACCAAAGTCCCTTGGCTGATCTGTTACCTCCCCTCCCAACGTCTCTGTCCTTTTTGCTGTAATTTGACAGTCTGTTTGATGCTGCTCTGCCTTAATCACTGTTTTAAATAATGAGTCTACAATTTAGTGGTTGCAGAGCAAGGCATGGTAAAATGTCATCCAGGTTTTAAATTTTGGGTCTAACACTTACTCACTATATACCTTTGGGGGAAATCCTCTACCTTTCTGAATTTCATCTACAGCGTTTACAAAGTGGGTATAGAATGGCCTAAGTCAGAGTGTTCTTATAAATATCAAAAAGGTCAGTTGTGTGATTCTTTCATCTATACATGTCTAAATTTTATAACTTTTTTAAAGACCAACAATTTTTGACCTACTGATATTTTTCAAAGTAGGACATAGTCTCCTCTTGCTCTGACCTTGCAGAGCACTTGTTTCCATTTATTAGAATCACCACATTTTCTTTTACATTATAGCTTTTTGTTCTACTCCCAGAAAAGATAATAATCATTTTGTATTTATATTTTTACATGTTTATCTGACCATCAAGAAAGTCATCTTCTTGAGGACTTGGCTTAACTTTCTGTTGGCTAGGACATGTAAGCTATCAGTTCTTTCTTTTGGCTATCAGAGGGAATGCCTCTGAAGTGTAATAAACTTGGCAACCCCTTGCATCCATGGAACAATTTAATATCACCAGAAACACTTAAATTTGTCCTGTCTAAAACATGACAAGACAATTGGCTTTTCCCAGGCATCCAAAATATGTCTGACCAAATTATTTCCTAGTGAACAACTTATAAATTTCACTAGACTTCTGAAAACAAACAAACAAACAACAAATAAAACAAAAACAAACCCTCAAGAAGTCCTTCTAGATCCACACTGCCCTTAGCAGCACTTCAAATAGATTTTATAGGTGCCCCAGCTGCAGGCTATTTTCACTATTTGGTCATTATCTACATGTTAAGTGGATGAACTGAATGCTCTATGAGTAGATGTGCTAATACCACAACAGTAGTAACCAAATTTAATAACTGAGATAATCTATGTTTTGCATTTCTTTTTATGGACTGAATAGGAATAGGACATTTATTTCACAGGACATTTATTTTAAACCGCCACCTTGTACAAACTCTGGTGTAATAATGAAAATGTCACATCCCATATCATCTTTAAACATAAGGGCAAATGAAACATAAAAATATTTAAAAAAGAAATTTGGAAAGATCTATCAAGAAACAGAACTTACATGGCCAGAAGCGTTGACCTTGGCCCTAATTATGAAGATCAGGAATACTCAAAATAGGAGAAATGGATTGACCCTTTTAAATAATATTTGAATACCCGGTGCCTACTGTCATCTTTAAGTCTTCTATTCTTGGATTAAGTGACTCTTATGGGAATTTAAGTGAACAAATTGATATATAGCCTATATAGCCATATATAGCCTATGACTAGCTATATACAGGAACTAAGTAGTGTACTTGAAGTATATAGGCAGCAGGTAAAAGAAGCATAGTCTCAACCAACTGATGAGCCTTGCCATCCTTTTTGACCAGGAGACTGGGTGTACATCACGTTTTTTTTAGGAAAATCACACACTATTACTTCCATAAAAAGGAGCACCTACATTGCCATCAAAATTAAAAAAAAATCCTCCAGGAACCATGCAAGCCACACCAAAATAGAGCTAGACCATCATTCTCAAGTTCACTGGGAGACAGTCCCTACATTGACCTTCAATTAAGGATTTCCAGAGCCAATCTCTAGGTGCCAAAAGCAAATGGCACCATGACATAGACAGCTTTTCCAAGATCAAGGATCAAGAGCATTTCAACTACTACCCTTCCCTTGTACCTCCCCTTACCATATATACATCCAATTAATGGACACCTTTTTGCACATTTATTAATAGTTTATTAGAAGGCTAACAAAGAATGCTTATTTCTAACCCATTTTCTCTCTCCACAGCTGCCATCCAGCCTTCAATCTGTGAAACTTTCAGGGATGTTGCAGAGGAGGGAACTATCAGGGCCCAAGATGGGTCAAGCCAAAATATCCCATAATGCATATTGGTTATTTCCAATTAAAGTTACTTGACAAGCAGCTGGTGCCCGAAGGATACCTTGACCCTCCTTGGTCTCTTTTGATGCAGGATATAAATCTCCCATGTGAAAGATATCCTTCCTACATCGAGATTGCTAGGGTTAAATAACTCAGAACTGAAAATTCTGTATAATCCAATAACACTGCCTCTTTTCTAATTTACTACTGGTTTAGATTTCTCACTGGTGAACACCCAAACCTTGCTTAGATCATGTTCTCATGAGCACTTTCATTGTTCTGCCAATTTATCACTAACTTATTGTCTCTTTGTTTAAGAAGTAAAAAAAGGCACCTGATTCAATTATTTCTTTGAGCCTCACTTTATGATCTGAGTATTATAATGTAGTTTTCCTGTCTGCCTATATTAAATTGCTTTTTCTCCTGTTAATCTAATCTTGTGTCAATTATATTATTTTATTACTAGCCCAGCCATGAGAACTAAAGAAGGATAGAGGGAGAATTCTGCCTCTCCCAGACAGCATCGACAAACAAATGCAGTACCTGGCATTGAGTAGATGCCCAATAAATACTTGTTGGATTTAGCATGTGTCCCTAAGGTTGCCCAAGACTGATAAAAATTTGCTCAAGAAATACTTGTCCCCTTACTTTGCACCTACTCTGTTCTAAGCATTTCTGAATATTTCAAAGACATTCACAGCATTATTCACTTTTTATTTATTCCTATCTCACCACCTCCTACTCTTTGCCAGCCTTCAGCTTGTTCTCTATATCTATGAGTCTGTTTTGGTTTTGCTTTATTTATTCTTTTTTGTTTTGTTTTGTTTTTAGATTCCACATATAAGTGAAATCACGTGGTATTTGTCTTTTTCTTTTTGATTCACTCCACTTAACATAAGACCCTTTAGGTCCATCCATGTGGTCACAAACGGCAAGATTTCATTCTATTTTATTAATTCTGCAGTAAATAACAATCATTTACTTTTTTTAATAGTTAAAGAAATGGAGGCCCTGAGGGGGTTAATGTAATAGCAAAGTTGAAGTTTGAACATAAGCTTATCTTCAAATGTGTGTTTTTTCCCTTACTATTTAGCTATATATCCTGAAATAGTGAATGAATGAATGAATGAATGAATGATTGAAGAGTAAATTCCTAAAGCCTTCTCTGCAATATGCTTGCTTTCTAGGTTGACTGTTAAGACTGCCTCATGGATCTTTGTGCTGTCTATACTTCTGAGCAGCACTGTTGCCCACTACAGCATGAACACCATCAGCCACCAGGCTCTAAAGTAGCTACTGTACTGTTGGGGAAAGAACAAGAAGTGACTGCAAGTTTTACTGAAGAGCTAGACCTAGGCAACTGGAAGTTCCCCACTCCCTTCCCCGTGCTTGGAATGTACCCTCTGCTTGAATTTGCCCCAGGACACAGCCTTGAGGTAGTAATGTGGTGACAAGATTATCTGGACTGAGTTAAACCTTGTTAAGGCCTCTTGTGTGCATGACTGAGCCCAGTTAAAACTTCTAAAATTTGGTGGATGGCTGCAGAAATTTACTTGCATTGCAGCTGTCAGGATAAGCCTTGTAAACCACTTCCCTTGTTTGTTTGTTAAATCTGTCACTGTGAGCCAATCTGGAGTGGTCTTCTTTCCTCTTTGTTCTCTCCCTGCTCTTCCTGTGTGTGTGGGAACCTGTTTCAAATTATATGTGAGAAGCTCTTCCTGGCTGCTTTATGCTCTTGTTTGAGGAACTGTGCATAACATACTCTGGCAAAGAAGTAAAACAAATGGCTGTTTCAGTGGCTGCCTCTCCACGGGCAATTCTCCTGGGCACCGATGCCCAACTAGAGGCCTAACTGACCGATGCCCAACTAAAAGTAGAAAGTTGGGAAACGAGCTAAGATTAGAGAGGGACATGCTATTGTTCACTTCCAGGCCACTTACTGTGAACTTACTTTGTTCTAAACACTGTATTAAATACTTTACACACATTTACAGTATAATTCACTTATTTTTTCAAAAATATTTTATTCTCTTGCTCCCAACCCCCTCTCCTCTGGCAACCATCAGCTTGTTCTCTGACTCTATGAATCTGTTTCTGTTTTGCTTTGTTTGTTATTCTGTTTTGGAGACCAGCAGAGATGGTGAAAGAGCAGGATAATAAATGAGCAAAGCTAGGAGGATGCAAGCTATTTTGGATTAAGGTCAGAGGGCTTGTGACAAAGCCTGATTAGGATACCAGGAGGTGGGATCCCTGGGAAAGTGAGAGCAAAAGGATGTTATGATTGACAATAAAGCAGATGAAGTGCCTCAGGCCCTCTGACCACTAATACAAAGACAAACTTTAAAAAGCATTTAACCCAAAATTCCTAGAAGAAAACTTGCCTTCACTCTGTCTCTTGAAGTTATAAATGTTATCATGTCTCTTAAAGGTAAACACTCTAGGAGCTAACCAAAAGTGAAGAAAAAATAAAAATGGCTTTTAAAATACAGACTGCTGTAAGACATAAACACAGACCACATAGCCAGAGGGAAAGAGAGATGGAGGTATGGGGGGGTGGGTAAAGGGGGAGTGGGTATGGGCACACCCTGCAGGGTGCAGATGATGTTTTATTGAGCTGTACACTTGAAACCTGTATGGTTTTGAGAACCAATTTCACTCCTGACAGATCCTCCTTTCTCTCAACTGGTGGCCTGAGTATGACATAACCTGCAGCCCAGAAATACCTGAGTGATTAACCATGTACCTTATATGGACTATACATTGGACCAACAATCCACACCTGCCAAATACCCTAAGCTATTGTCCTATGTGGACAATGCAGTGAGCCACCAATCAGTGTGTGCCAAGTACACTAAGCCCCCACCCCTTCCCATTCCGCCCCTCAAAAGGGGTGCCCACCTCTGCACGTGCTGTTGTTCTCCCCTTGTGAGACAGCGCGGCAGGTGCTTCTCCTCTAATAAAGCCTGAGGTTTTTGGCTTCTGTCTGATCTTTCATTTTTGGTGCTGAAACCCGGGACTATTCAATAGTGGGTAGTCGTGTTCTAGGCCAGTATTTTCCCTGACAAAGATAAACTTCGATCTTTACTGAGTCTGTAGTCTTTTTGAATCTAAAATAACATACCTGTGAAATGTCTGGGTAACTTGTAACTTCCCTTTTTCTGGACCCTTCAGGGCACCAGGGCATTCCCTCATTGTTGTTATGTTAATTGCCAACTATTAACTATGTTAACTATCCTGTATTCATGTATGTAAAAGAAGCATATGTCCATCATTTCACTTTTTATACTAAAGATTTTCCTGCTTTGCTTTCTCCCACATCCCTAATATATCACCAATGAATTTCATGTAACCCACTTATGTATTTTTCTTTTCATGGCAATTTATAAAACAAGGTATGAACTCCCATTCTCTGGAGCATTATCTCAATCTGTTGATATTCTGCTTCCTGACAATTGTCTACAGATTGGCTCAAACAAACTCACAAATATTCTTTACAGGTCTGAATGGATTTTATGTTAATAAGTAGAGGCCCAGTGTACAAAAATTTGTGCACTTGGGGAGGTGGGTCCCTCAGCCCGGCCTGTGCCCTCTCACAGTCTGGGACCCCTCAGGGGATGTCCACCTGCTGGCATGCCTGGCCAACCTGGGTGAGGGGCTGAGGGCCATTTCAGGCTGCCCACAGCCCCTTAGGATTTGGGTCCCTACTGGGGTGCCTGGCTGGAAGCAGATATCTGGAATTTATTTAACTTCTATAATTGAAACTTTGTTGCCTTGGTCACCGCTTGAAGCCTAGGTTGCCCCTGGCAATCCAAGGTCCCAACCTGGCAGGTATCTGGGGTTTGTTTATCTTCTATAATTGAAACTTTATAGCCTTGAGTAGAGCTCAGGGCCCGCAGAGCCCTGGCTTCCTACATGGCCCAGGGCAACTCCACCTCTGTGGCTGCCGCCATCTTAGTTGAGTTAATTTGCATATTTGCTCCTGATTGGCTAGTGGGTGTGGCTGATGGGCATGGCTTGTGGGTGTAATGGAGTGATGCCTAATTTGCATATTACTCTTTTATTAGATTAGATATAATGTTAGCACCTGAAGAGTGGCCTCTGCTGCAGGATACTGCAGGCTTTGCTGGGACATCTGCAAGGGAAATGATGGGCAGTGAACCCACCAAAAATTCAAGACCGGCACCACCATAAGGTTTTGTGAGTTGTTAGGTCAGGGAAGGTGCAGGTTGTCCTAGAAGCTGCGTTTGATAAGATGCAAGCTTATCCAATATCTGAAAATACAAAAGAGGTGCAAGATTTTGTAAGGATTTTGGGGTTTGGGAGGACTTTTATTCTCCACCTGGCAAAGGGCTTTCATCCTTAGGCCACCTAGTAAAGAAGGGCACATATGGGACTGTTCATCAGAGCATAAAGCTACCTTTGAGATGGCAGAAATACTAGTGAAGCAGATTAAAGCTCTGGGTATCTCCCAAGCAGGGCTAACGTCTGAGATGCATGAGACTCTGGAAAGTATGGCCAGGCACTGTGGCAGAGACAACAGAAAAGGAGGATAGCCCTAGGATTGTGGAGTCAGCTCTGGAAGGGGAGGAAACACAATATATTGCTGTAGAGCAACAGTTCCCAGCAGCAAACACAACACTCCTCTAGAGGAAGCATCTCAGGAATGAATAAACCACTGTAGCCAGTAGGCTAAAGGCATGTATTTTGGTTGGTGATCACTCATGAGCTCTGGCCATTAATCCTTTACACAGACTGTTGAGCTGTCTAAGGAGGTTAACCCTGTGGCTTAGACAATGAGAAGCTGAGGGGTGGATGATTCCTGAGTGAGTCCTTGTGGGGTCATGATGAAGGGACATTTGGGTTTACTTGCAAAAGCCTGAGGCAATGTTTTCCACATCCCAGCTGAGGTGCTAACACCCTCAGGCTTCATTACATTTAAATAATCAACCTGCAGGGCCTGTTGCCCGTATGCTAGACTGGAGACCCGTGCAGAGATACTCAATGCCATAGAGTTGTGGCAGTCATGGGAAACAACCATTGCCTCAACTCTCACTGTGAATCAAGGAGCTATGCTGCTGAGAATACCAAGCCCCATCTTATAAAGTGGAAAATGCCACTGAGTTTGTGTGTTTCTTCACAGGCTTTGTTAGCATTGTGTGGATGTCATAATTAAACTGAAGATAGAGGAACACCCCATCATCCCTGACATAAACAAAGATTTTATTGGTTAAAAGAACAACAGCTGATTTCTTAGCATTAGTCTGATTTCGAAGAAGACTTGCTCTACTTCAATTTCATTTTCACGTTTATTAATAGAAAGTTAAATATCACCCTGCCAGAGGTCACAGTTTGATTCCCAGTCAGGGCACATGGCCTGGTTGTGGGTTCAACCCCCAGTGGGAGCCATGCAGGAGGCAACCAATAGATGATTCTCTCATGATTAATGTTTCTATCTCTCTCTACATCTCCCATCCTCTCTCTGAAATCAATAAAAACATTTTTTTAAAAAAAAGGAAAGTTAAGTTTCAGATATTATCCTGAAATTGACACCAGAATTTTGCATTCATAAGAAGGTGAGGTTGAACTTTAGACCTTATCCTCTAGAACTGGTGAGTTATTTCCTAATTTCTCTCAGGTGAGAGTTGCATAAATTAGTAGCCCCCAAATGTATTGACCAGCATACTGGTCATTTTCACATTGGAGCCTACAATACTAATGGCTTGGGGAAGAATCTAAATTTTAGATCTTGTTTTAAATTGTCCTGATCGTCTATAAAGTATTCAAATTCTATTTGTTAACTGTGACCTAAAGGAGGCAACAGTTTTTCTTTCTGCTTTTTTCCCCTTTGAGGCAGACCTTTTATGATGAAATCTCCTAACTGGCCATATTATTATTATAATAACTTTTGCTATAATTTTAAACCTTTTAAAATAATAGGTAACATAAAAAAAGAAAAACAGTGCTCAGCTCAAAAGTATAAAGTAGGTGAAACACAAAACATAAACCCATCCCTGTAATTATTACCTTGTTTTTACAAAAGGGAGCACTTCTGAATCCCAGAAACTATCTCTTCCACTCAAAAACCCCTCAATCTGACTCAAAAATAGCCATTGTCCTTACTTTTCCAATCAGGAATGATGTTTGCCTGTTTATGAACTCTATGTAAATGGAATCAAATAACATATATCCTATAGTGTGAAGTTTATTTTATTCATCATTATCAGAGTATTCCATGTTTTTGGGTTTAAGTGTAGTTTGATTATTTTCATTACTATTACAAATTCCATTGTCTAATACACCAGTTTATTTAGAAATTTTAGATGGACCTTTGGTTACCATCAGTTTGGAACTATTATCCATATTGCAACTATGAACATTCTTTGCATATTTTTTATGCATGTGTATCCACATTTCTGCTGGACACATTCTTAATAATGAAATGGCCAGGTCATAGGGAACTTCAGTTCGACTTAAGTATATGTTTCCAAATAAGTTTTCTGAGAATACTTCAAATCATCTTGATACTTACAATGATTTCTAAAAGAGAAATAGCTTTTCTAGAGTCTTACTAGCCTGCAACAATTTTTGTATATTTAATGATTCCAGTGTTTCATAGTAATAGATAAAAAATATCGTTTATATTTGTTTGGAAATGATAAAGCCATGACAACCAGCAGAATTATGAGTGTGAACTGGTTTAGAAATAGACATGTCTGATTCACCAGGCTCCGCATACTAGACCAAGGAAGCAGGAGGTATAAGATGGCTGGAGAAGAGAGAAGAGGAGAGCAAGAGAGGAGAAGGAGGAATGACAGGAGGAAATGAACAGAGGATGCTGATTCTGGAGACTTTGGTGACATTTACTGGACATATAATCTTAGGAAAAATTGGGCACCATGTAAAAAATAATAGCTCCTTTGAGTTACAAGACTTAAAAAAAATCTTTATTGTTGAGAGTATTGTAGATGTTCCACATTTTCCCCCTCCTTCCCTTCTGCCCCCTACCCAACTCCACCCAGTTCTCACCCTGCCCCACCCCAGGCCTTCATCACCCTATTGTCTGTGCTCATAGGTAAAATCTTTGTTTAATCTCTTCCCACTCGTCTCCCCACTTCCCTCTGAGATTTGTTACTCTGTTTCATGCCTCTGATTCTATTTTATTCACCAGTTTATTTTGTTCATTAGATTTTTGTTCATGAGATTTCTTCTCCTTCCTTATTCTGTTTCTACTTCTCCATCTCTCTTCCTCTTCTTAAAGAATACCTTTCAACATTTCATGTAATACTGGTTTTATATTGTTGTACTTCTTTAGCTTTTTCTTGTCTGTGAAACTCTTTATTTGATCTTCAATTCTAAATGACAGCTTTCTGGGCAGAGTAATCTTGTTTACAGGTCCTTGAGGTTTATTACCTTGCACATTTCTTGCCATTCCTTCTGTCCTGCAAAATTTCTGTTGAGAAATAAGCTGACAGTCATATGAGCACTCTCTTGTAGGTAACTAACTGCTTTTCTCTTGCTTTTAAGGCTCTCTCTTTGTCTTTAACCATTGACATTTTAATTATGTTGTATCTTGATGTCATCTCTTTGGGTTCCTCTTGTTTGGGACTCTCTAAACTTTCTGGACTTGAAAGTCTATTTTTTTCACTAGATACAGGAAGTTTTCTGCCATTATTTCTTCAAAATGGGTTTTCAATATCTCACTCTCTCTCTTCTCCCTCGGGCATCCCCCTAATGTGAATGCTGGTATGCTTGAAGTTGTTCCAGAGGTTCATTTTTACTTTTGGCTTATTTTTTCTTTTGTTCTTCTGACTGGGTGTTTTTTGTTTTCTCATATTCCAAATCATTGATTTGATTCTTGGAATCCTCTGCTCTACTGTTGAAACCCTGTAAATTATTCTTTATTTAAGTTAATGTATGCTTAATTTCTGACTGGTCCTTTTTCATGTCTTTGACATTCTCACTAAGATCCTTGAAAGTCTCAGTAAATCTCTTGATGCTCTCATTAATTCCCTTGAAGCTCTCATTAAGTCCCTTGAAACTGGCATGAAGACCCTTGAATAACCTTATAGCCATTGATTTGAATTCTGTATATAGTAGTTGGCTTGCTTCCATTTCTTTCATTTGTGACATGTTTCTTTATCTCCACATGTTGCTTCCCAGTGTTTGTTTCTATATATTAAGTAGAGAGGCTGTGTCTTCTAGAATTGGTAGAGTGGCCTTGTGTAATAGGTGTCCTGTAGGGCTCAGTGTCTCAGTCTTCCCAGTAACCTGAGCTGGACAGTCTAGGTACACCCTTGTGTGGGCTGTGTGCACAGTCATGTAGTTGAGCCTTGATTGTTGTTGGCATCACTGGGAGGAATTGACTTCTAGGCCAATTGGCTATGAGGACCAGCTGTGACTACAGTGGGAGAGCTGCTGTGCAGGAAACACCCCTATGGAACAAGACTTGCTTCAGTGAAGCTTTGGTGCTCACTGAGTCTTCCCCTTGAGTGAATCATTTTGGGATGTTTAGAGTTGCAATCTGGTATGGTCTGAAGCTGTCCACCAGGTGCATTGGCCTAGGGCCTCCAGGGAGATACAAAATCAGCCTAGGGCCACCTAGAAGGAGCTACTGAGATCTGCAGATGGCTGCAATTTATATTGGGCTTGGAAGTGCCCATTAAAGGCCCAACTGTGAAATAAGGCAGGCTGGTGCTAGTGCTGGGTCTTGGGCCTTTTATTGATAGATTTGGGGCATGCTGACAGCACATGCTGCCTGTTTGAGAGATTTTAGCAAAATCTGAACCCTGAGCCAGGATAGGCCAATCATATGGAAAGGCCACTCTAAACAGCTTGTGTGGGGCTGCAAATTGGATGGGGTGGATTCTCAAGGAATCACCAAAGCAGAGCAAGCAGTGTGAACCAGGCTGATGGATACTCAGATATGGCCCCCTCCAATCAGTTCTGTGACAGAGGAGGTCCCTGCATAGGAGCAATGACCCCCGTGAGCACTGCATTTGGGAGAAAGCCCACCACCTTGCCTGATTTATTGCTCTGTTGCCAGACAATCCAGTTCCTCCTCGTGTGTGTCTGAGTCCCCCAAAGTCACCCAGCACTGAAGCTCAGAGGGATCAAGTCCAAGTAACCTCATGCACTTGCCCTGTAAAAGAAATACCTGGGCCTCCAGCAGCTTCTGTGTTACTCAGCCACAATCCCCACTGGTTTTTACAGCCCATAGTTACAGAGACTTTTCTTCCCAGTTCTGAAACACTGGACTAGGGGTCTGTGTGTGGCGAGAACCCTGCTTATCACTGGCAGCCTCTGTAGAGATGATTTCCCTTCTGATTAAGAAGAATGGCACATGAGGGTTTCTCACCAGCCAGTTCCGTGCCTCTGCCCCTCCTACCAGTCTCAAGGTGTTTTCTTCTTAATTTCCCTAGTTGTAGGACTTCCATTCAGCTAGCTTTCAAGAGGTTCTGACTGATGGTTGTTCTGTATTTTAGCTGTAATTTTAATGTGGTGTGGGAGGCATTGGATACTGGCATTTACCTATGCCAACATGTTGACTCTCTGTTAGTAGTAAGACTTGATGTCCTTCTTCAGGTTTGGTCGTATTCTACCATTTAGGAAGGATAAATCCTAGGTAGCTGGAAACTCACTGACCTAACTCAGGTATTCAATTTGGAGCTGGAGCACCTCAATTTACATAGAAGAAGCCCATTTACATACAAAATCCACAATGTTCTAGGATCTTGGACCCCGTAGAGAGCGCTTAGAAGCCTGGATCAAGAAATACAAAGACGTTTACACTTTCTGGAGTGAACCATTTTCTGAGACTGTGCTACTTTCATGAAGTCCATTTTATCAAAAGTGCTCATCTTAAAGGCCTTGGAGGTTTAATAATGACAAGTAGGACAAAGACAAGGACAAGTCAGTTAATGAAAGAGGAGATTAGTTTCTCAATTAAGTGAATGGCAGGGTGAGCACACACATGGCCAATAAAAGTTTATTGATCTGACCAGTCATTTCAATTTGAGTTCATTTTCACTCTTGCTAATAGCAAAAAAAAAAAATAAAATAAAATAATAATAATAATAATTACTGTGTGCCTAGTACTTTAAAAATGTTAACATTAATTCTCATGACTAGGCTATGAAGTGAAAAAACTAAGACAGAAAGTAAATGACTCAAAGCCACAAATCACAGAATGTAAAAATGCAATCTGAAACATGCATCTTGATTCTAAACTTATGCTATTAAGAACTATACTGTACTGTTTTTATATATGGTCAATATTCCGACTGAGTATTCTAACATATTACTATTCTATTTTAAAAGGTGTAGCAAATTCTGTTTTTTTCTCCCTCCTCAAAAAAATTTTGTTCTGCTTTTTTGTTTTTTTCTTAGCAAATGGCCATACACCTAGAGTTTTTATTTTATATATTGCAACCAGGTATTCCCTTTTGTTTAAATTTTCACAATGAAATATGAATACACATGGATTTTTTTCATATTCTTGTCTTGGCCATAAAACATTCCATAAGTAGTTTGATTTTCTCACTTTTCCAGTATCATGCTCTGGGGTCCAGATACATGCATCAGAATCCTAGAAAATTTGGTCTATAATATTGAGGCAGTAAAGTTACAATATGGAACAAACATCTCAAGCTCTACCTTTTCCCTTTTCATTCTTGGCTGTAACATTGAAGATGTGACCTTCACTGATCACCTGTTCCCTACTTCCTCTTCCCTGATTTCTTGTAATTGAGCAAATAAAAGTGGTCTCAACAATATTTGGCAGCCATACTGATTTAAAAATGTCCAACAAGGTCATTATAATATCTTTATAATGAGTCTGCATATGGTTTAGGGACAGCCCCCTCTCATCTCTCACGATTGTCATGACAATTCTGGGAGGACCAAAAAAGAAATAATTATTTGGAGAGGAAGGATAAGGACAAGCCACATGGGCATTCAGCCCACAAGGGTCAGAAGACATGGGCCACGCTATACACCCCTTTGCCCATGTTAATGAACATTTTCTCTTTATTACTGGCACCTAAAGATGCTTTAGAATGAGCATTATGTAATGATGAGACCTGCAACTCATTTTAAAATTTCTTTTAAATTATCTACATGTAACTTCAGTGGACAAATCCAGACAAGTATTGCACATGTGTGAAGGGGATACTTCTTGAGGTATGGCCCATCAATAGTGCACTTATATATGTCTTCACACCCAATTGGATACAGTAGGCATGGAGGGGCCTCACCAGGTGACTCTTGGGGAGTTATTTTCCAAATTATGTCTTTGGGACCAGGATAAGGTGCTTTTTCACATTAGGCACATTTATAGGTCATTAAACTGTTCTCTAGGGGAATAAGAACAGTACTTTTAAGGTTCCCTGAAGGAAGAATGACCAGGGACTGCTGGTGATTGCACTAGTGATGTGGCACAAGGCTGTCTCACCTCATGTAAAAGTGAACGAGTGAAGGCAGGCACCGTGGCTGAATGTGAGTGGAGCTGGGGCACAATGGAACTTCCAGAGTCTCTCAGAATTGGCCATGAGAGAAACTAGATTTTATAAATCCATGTGTAATCCTAGCATTCCAGTGCATAGGAGATTGTACCAGAAGCTCTGTCTTCTTCCAAATATCCATCCTAAAAATTAAAAATCGCTGTAATGTAAGTTTTCCCATTAAGCTCTGTGTTCCAGGTGCAACAGCGACAATGAGGCACATACTTTTCCTCTAGTGATGTAATCTTAGTCCAACATAATATATTTACCCCGCCAATCCACCACGCAAATTCCATTGTGTACATTGTGTATAATTCTGAGACCCTATTCTTTCAGTCTGGATATTTCAATGCATAACAATATTGAAGGTACTTTGAATTTTGTTTTGTTTTTACTGTTTTGTCACAGTGGGTTACTCTCTTCAATTCCAGAATTCCATAAGCCCACGAATCTTGTCTTTGAGGGGCCCTTATTTTTTGTACTTGATTTCTCTCAATTGAAGAACTGCACTCAATAGAATTTTGAACAGAAAGTTTATGCTTCTCTGGGGGAACAGTATATCAGCAACTTTACGGTCTTCTGCCAAGCTCTGTGTACAACATGTTCAAATGAGACTCTCCTTGTCTAAGAATTTCCACTAGTCCATAAAGCTGAGTACACTTGTTACCAAATAAATACATTTTGACAAGAAGGTTGGTCATTTTTTTCTGGAGTTAAAATAATAGAACATGCAAAAACTTCATTTCAGTTAAATCAAACCTAATTAACTTCCATCAATTTAAGAACTCATTTTAATTAATCTTCCTTTACCAATATTACACTTTTGTCACAGAGTTATAGAATATATTTTTTTAGAGATACTTTCATTTGCAATAATTTCCCACATGGAAGCTGGGAGAAGATGCCAAATGTATTTTTCTTCAATAATAATAATAATAATAAACTAAAAATAAGTTAATAAATATTAAAATATGATAAAAATAACACTAATAAAATATTAACTTGAAGGCTAAAGAATTAGCTATCCTTATATCCTTTATGCCGAGATTCACATTTTAATATTGCAGCCTTCTGAAATAAAAAAAAAACAATAAAGAAAAAAGAGAGAGAGAGAAGAGGAATGCAGGCTCTTGGATCCAGTTGATAAGAAAGAACTCTCTTTCTTTGAGCTGATTTGTTGCCTAACACTCATCTTGCATCAATATCTGTGTCTCAGTAAATACAGGGTCACAATACTAACCCAGCTTATGTTCAACTTTAAATATTGCCGAGTTGGAATAAAAGTCTTTTAAAGTTGTCTCTGTATTGGTGCATATAGTTTTAGAGATATGACAGGATTTTAAGCCTAAATATTGTATTATTCTATTTCTAAAAATGATCTCATGGCTACCAAGGTAGAGATGAAATCTTTTTATCTGCTCTTGCATCTAAGTGGTGCAATGTGCACATGAAGTGTGAGTAGAATTACAAGTATGTTACTTGTGGGTCTGGCTCAGGGAACTTTGAGCTTATTACAGTTATTCTTTTCCATTTACTGTCTAGATAACAGATGTGCGGAACTCACCATTAAACCTTACAGATGTGTACAATGCCTTGGCGGATAGAGAACAACAGAATGGAAGGAACCTGAAATCTCTGAATGACCAGGTTGAGTGTATAGTGGTAGAACTGTTATAAGCTGTAGCATGAGCCTCTTAAATTATTTTTTAAAAATTGAGATACCATAAATGAATTTAAAAACTGATATACCATAACATTTACCCATTTAAAAAGTGTTTTGTTTCATGTGTTCAGATATGTGCAACCATCACCACTCAAGTTTAGACCATTTTTACCAACTTGAAAGTGAAGCCTAGTACACTTTAGCTTCTACCTTCCTGCTCCCCCCACACTCTTACCCAACCCTAAGCAACCACGTCTACTCTCACGTCTGTGAATTTGGCTGTTTGGGGAATTTCATAGGAATGGAAACCTGAAATACATGATTTTTGTAATGGCTTCCTTCACGTAGCATAATGCTCTCAAGGCTCATCTGTAAAATGGATTTCCAACATGGCTCTGAGGATGCCTAGCAACCATCAAGGTCTCCACCTGCCTGTGCAGCATTGCCCATGATCCAGGTCCCAGGTGATTTTTCTTCTTTATTCCTAGTGAGCCCGCTACACTGGCTACATTGGACCTGGCTGATAGCTAGGACTTACCTCCTACTTTTGTATATTTGCTCATTCCCTTCCTTTTCCTTAAAATATCTTTCCTCCAATCACTTTTTTTTTCAAAAGTTAGTCATTCTTTAAGACTTTTCTGTGAAGCCATCTATAAACTTTCCTAGCCCTTCTTAATATAAATAACTGTTGCTTTTGTAGATACAAGCACCTTTTTTTGTAACATCATTTTTTAACACTGATCACTTCTTGTGAAATGTACCACCGTGTATTGCAGGAAAACAATAGCATTGCCCAAATTAAAAATTCCAAACATAGACACGTTATAAAGACTGGTAAACTAGTATTGCACAATGTGATTACATTACAACTCTGAAAATAAGAAGTCTAGGTTATAAATTCATATTAAAAGACAAGCATTTGCATGAGAACATGATTGGTAGTATTACATATCATATATTAAAGGAGGAAATTTCAATTTTCATATTTTTATGTTATATTTTATTCAATGCAGCAGCTTTTTTGGAACAAGTATTTCATTTTAGTAATCTACTTATGATAAATCTATAAAAATAAATCTAACATTTAGCTGCTGCTACTTTGTTTTTACTGTGTTGTCAAAGAGCCAATTTCAACCAAACATATTGGTGAAAGTGGAATTAACATTTTAATGTCTTTGAAACCAACTTAGAATATTCTAGGCAGAGAAAAATAAGCAATGATAGTAACCCAATATTTTTCCAGTAACACAGCTCCTACGTATATCCATGCAGAAGGCAACAGGTGTAACAAAAGATTACTTTCCTTATACAGTTTTGTTCATGGCCTAATGCAGTGAAATCCTTTACAATCTCATGTATTTTGTTTCTGAATTATTATTCATATGAAAATGCAAATATGGGGAATGCAACTTAATAGTAGATAAAAGCAGACAATATAGACAATATTGTGGCACGTGTTAACTTTCAAAAACTTGTTGATGGCTAAGATTTTTTTGTTCGTTTTGAATGGCCACTTTTTAAGTTTGTATTTTTATATTATTTTATTTTAAGAAACACTCAAAATATAAACCCAGGACCCTTTTAATCCCCCCAGAGCCACCACTACCATCACCACACACACACACACACACACACACACACACAAAGTAGAAAAATATGCTACAAAATACTAGTGATTATCTCTTGATTGGAAAAATAGGAGTCCTATGCACACAGTTATTGATAATGAGGAAGGATAAATTAATAATGAGTTTTTTTTAAATCCAGAAATGAAAACCCAGTCTAAGCATAAAATTAAAGCAACAAAAATACCCCTGAGGGACAGGCTGCAGCCCTCTGTTAGCCAGGGGTTACTGGCTCACAGTCAGCCCCGCAGCCCTGTTGTTCACTGTGGGGTCCCGAACACATGCCCCTTGAGGGGGAAGTGTCAGCTGGGGATTTCCTAGCTGGGTGGGGAAGAAATGGCATCCACCCTGCTTCCCTTCGGGGGAGGGGGAGAGGAGATGAAAATATAACACTTAACTTTCCACAAAACGTGTGTCCTTTCAATTTCAGTTCTTTTCAACCCAACTCATAACTGCTTGTGTGTAACATCCCGCTCAGTTTTCAGCTTCTCAAGAACCTGTGAGGACCTGGGGAGCCCGACTCCGGAGGACAGGAGAGGCGACAATTTATCCGCTGTCTGCAGCTTAGGAGACAGGTAAGTTCGCTCAGAGACTTTGATTTCTTGCACATGTTCATTCACATCAACAATAGCAATGCGTGCTCCAGCGCAGCACACCTGGCACTGGAGGTGAAGGCTCTCCACTGTCAGCCTTGGAGGCAGCTGGCTGATGATGGGGGCAGTGGGGTGGCTGGAGGGGTTATAAACTGGAGGCAGCTCAGCCCCTCTGTTTGGATGGAAGGCTGCTTCAGGGCAGCAAGGGTACAGCTCAGCTCGTTGCTGCGATGGGCTGCTCCCTTTTGGGCCCCCTCCCAGGCTGCACAAAGAGCCCTGCCTGGGGGAAGGAGGAGTGCATCCTACATCACCTGCTTGAAGGGGCTGGAGTCCTTTCTGTGACTGAGGAACCAAACCTGTCCTTTCCGAAGAAGCGCTGGTTGCAGTCACTTCCTCCATCTTCCCCTCCCCATCTCACACATTTCCCTGATGGCTGTGGGACAGTGAAAAAACAGAGAGAAGATGATCCTTCACATGCAATTTAAACACTAAAACATTCTTTATCGCATTCACTGTATTTAGTTTTCCAAAGATTCTATAAAGTGATATTTAGATGAAATACTCCATTCTCACATATTTTAATCAGCTATTAAAAATAAGTAGGAGGTCTTGTGGTAGTTTTCTTTTATTGACTGGCTTACAGAGCAGCTTTGAACAGACTATCATCCTACAGCTGGAAGGCTGGGGATGGTTGGGGGGGAATTAAGAGATCAACTGAAAGACTTGCATGCATGCATAGGAGAATAATCAGTGGACACAAGAAACTGGGGGTTAGGGAGGAGGGGCGGAAGGGCAAGGGGAAAAAAATGGAGATCTAGCTATCATTTGTTGTAATACTTTAAGCAATAAAAAAGTATATATATATATATATATATATATATATAT
>PVJC01005039.1:28401-60951 GCA_004026665.1 Murina feae
TAGTTCTGTAAAATAACAACTGAAAAGTGGGAAGAGGAAAGGGAGCAAGGAGGAATGAGAAGGATCTAGGAGCTTGTTCTGTGACACAATGACCTGAGGAGCTGTGGGGCAGAAGTGCAAATTCAACTTTCTGTGGCAAACAATTAGATCTTGGGCTTAAACCTCTCAATTTCTGATTCAAAATGAACTCTGAGGAATGGAGAAGTAGGGACACCTAGCCTGGTCTGCAGGGTTCAGTTGCTGGTTTTAGCTTCCCCATTAGGAGCAGTGGCAGCTGTGAGGTGACAGCCTTGCAGCATATCTCATAACTAGGACAGTGGCAAAGTGGAGGGGAAAAAAGGGTGCAAGGAGAAGTAAGAGATTAGGGAATGGAGTGGGGCTGTGAGGCAGCTTCTTCATGCATGAGCTCAATGTT
This sequence comes from Murina feae, assembly GCA_004026665.1. Classification (NCBI taxonomy): domain Eukaryota; kingdom Metazoa; phylum Chordata; class Mammalia; order Chiroptera; family Vespertilionidae; genus Murina; species Murina feae. Next base: position 28,817 of record PVJC01005039.1, read on the forward strand.
CCTCATTATAATGTGCATTAGGGTACACTATGGCTTTTAATTCTGATTCTCCATGAGATTTACCTCCTACACATTTTTTTAAATATTGTTTTTTAATTTAATTATTTTTTTTTATCAAGAGCAGACTTGCTCAGAGAGCTCTGGCTTGTCTTTGTTTATTGGGTTAAAAAAAAAAAAAAGGAAAGAAAGAAAGATGACGAAACATAGATGATCTGCATTATGCTTGTGGCTTCACCTTCAGATCCCAGTCACATCCTTAAAAGTTGGGAAGGGAGCATGCTGCCCCGGACAAGGCTGTACTTCACTGCTCAGGCTCAAATTTGCTTAGGCCACCTCTCAGCTCAGCTTCATTCTTGGTATGTTCTGAAAGTTAGGATAGACCCGCACAGCACTTCCTGGAATATAAGAAGTACTTTTTCTGCCCTAACAAAGTCCTAGGTCAGACACATTCAGGAATTATGTACACCCACTTGATATTTTCACAGAGATATTTTAAACAGGACATGGAGGATGCAGAATTCGTTAGGTCTTCTTGATATTCTTTATTGACTGTTTTATTAATATATACTTTTAATTGGTTTATAACATAAGTCTATCTTTAAATTTGAATGCACACTTCATTTTGAAAAACAAAATAAATATCACATGACTCAGTTTGTCTGAATAAGGGTTGACTATTAAACTTTGTGGCCAAAAGAATTTTGAAGACTTCTAAAAAAAGGAGAAAAATCAAAAGCTATATCTCTTCTGAAACTCCAAACTCCTTCAGTCCATTCAGTATCATCAATGGAGCCACAGATATTATATTTTATTGTAATACTAGATAGAGGCTTGGTGCATGAAATTCATGCACTGGCGGAGAGGGTTTGTCCCTTCAGCCCAGCCTGCTCCCTCTCACAGTCCGAGAGCCCTCAGGGGATGTCCACCTGTAGGCAGTCAGACATCCCTTTCACACTCTGGGGCTCTCGCAGTCCGGAACCCCTCACTCCTTACTACCAGCCTGCAGCAGAGGCAGGAGAGGCTCCTGACACCTTTGCTGTGCTCACCATCTGTGAGCCCAGCTCCTATGTTGAGTGTCTGCCCCCTGGTGGTCAATGTGCATCATAGCAACTGGTCATTCTGGTTGTTCTGCCATAACGTCATTTAGGCTTTTATTACATAGATGTCAAACTAAATTGTCAAGCTAAAACCTCAGGTTTTGATGAATACTAGTCATTTCATCACTAGTTCTACAGCTGTTCTCAACAACTAAGACCATGAGACAGAGAGATGCATGAAACCTGTGGATTCACAATTCTTGGCCATGTCCCCAGGTTGTCCTAGTCTTAGGGCCTTCCCCAGCATCCACTATCCTCTTAGCGGCTGGTTAAAACTTAGGTTTGGGGAGAGGATGTTCACATGAGATGCCTTTGCTTCTCAGTGGTGACCCTGGCATTGGGTAGAGCCACTCAATTGCATTATAAGATGTGACTGCCTAGTACAGCAATAACATTCCATCTGAGATCCTCACAGCACTGGGAACACTTTGGCCCTTGCAGAGATTCACTGCAAGTATAGAACCAAAAATAGATGAATTTTTCATTGCAAGTCCTGGCCTATGCTTACTGTGCCAGAAATAAAGTAAAACACGCACGTTATCTTAAGATGATGGGTGCTTTGCACAACTTTGCTTCAGAGAATAACATTGTAATCTTATTTCTACTAGAATGTTTTTCTAGATTGGCAGGTTGCCATGGCATCTAGACCCAACATGATGGCCCCCATTTGCTTGGTGGAAAATAACAATGAACAGCTGTCAGTAAATCAGAAAGCTCTGGAGATTCTTGACCAGATTTCTCAGCCAGTGGTGGTTGTGGCCATTGCAGGACTGTATTGTACAGGCAAATCCTACTTGATGAACTGGCTTGCAGGACAGAATCACGGTGAGTGGTGTCTCAGGCAGAGGACAATTCTTTGACTCTAGCTATATCACAGTTTCTTATTTTTCTTCACTAGTCACATGAAAAAAGAGCTAAATTCCTTTCAATAAACCAACCTCCTAATTCTCACTACTAAATTATTACCTTAATGTATTCTATTACCATATTCTATGTTTTACTCCTGTTCAGGAAAATCTGTCCTACTAATGCATAGACTCCTTCTTTTACCTGTGCAAGCACTGGGGTTTTGAAATTGTGCCTCCTCTCTCATAACATGATTTGCTTTCTCTGTAGAATATTCCCATCAACATATAATGATGTTTGAATATCTGATATCATGTTTAAAGATTTTTGTGAGTTTACATCCGATTGTGGCAAATACACTTCCATACACTCTGCCATGTTTTTATCATTTTGACTGGAAAACATATATCTCAATATTTTCCTTTAGATGTCTCCCTTCTATCCACTGCTATCCACCTTTAGTGGGCCATTCTTTTAAAATGCCCTTTTGATGGTCTTTAGTGACCTTTCTTATGTATGGTTCATTGTGAGCCCTTGCTAGGTAACATTTTCACAGTTAACATTCATCTCCTATTTGAAATAGATGACACACAAAGTAAAGCATTCTTACAAAATAGAGGAAGCACCATCTTATATTCTGGGGTACTTCCATTCCAAAACATCTGACTGTGTGTAGCCCCTTGGCTGCTTAGATTATCTATTGTCACTGTGAGTTGGGTCTCCCCTTCCATTATAGGTTTCCCTCTGGGCTCTACGGTGCAGTCTAAAACCAAGGGCATCTGGATGTGCCTCACCCCTATAAGCCTGATTGCACTCTGGTCCTTCTGGACACTGAGGGCCTGGGCGATGTGGAAAAGGTAAGGCAGAATCACAGATAAGTTGTTTTCAATCTGGATAGTCTCATAACAAACTCTTTAACTTAATTGCTTGATCTATTTATGAAATCTAGAAATCCAACTATATATCAGACTCTTATTTGACTCTTATTTATAGGTAAGGTGTCATGGTACATGGTGTAAATTTTTTCTATTTCTTGGCACTCGTGAATAATTTGATTCAATTTAATAAACAGTTGCTGAGCACCATATTCCCCAGCCTCTAAGTTAGTACTGTAGATACTAGTGAACTATGTAAAAGCCTTGTGCTCAATGAGTCTGCAGTCCTCTGGTGAAGGTCACCAAGTACTCACCAAGCATTCTGGAAGACTTCGAGACACCTCTGAATGAGATGGTTCTAGAAAAGCATGGGTTTATCTTTCAACAAAATTTAAAATGAGTTTTTGATAGTTTAGTTTTTTACTGAAGGGTAAAATGAATTTCTCCTTTTCTGATTTAGTTTGAGACTTATTTGGAAACTAGGGGCCTGGTGCACAAAAATTTGTGCACTCGGGGGGTGGGTTCTCAGCCTGGCCTGTGCCCTCTTGCAGTCTGGGACACCTAAGCAGGAGGATGTCCACCTGCTGGCGTGCCTGGCCAGCCTGAGTGAGGGGCTGAGGGCCATTTTCAGGCTGTCCACAGCCCCTTCAGGGTTCATGCACTGGGGGGTGGGAGGGCAGGTGAGTGCAGGTGTGGACGTTTCCAACTGGAGGGCCCATGATCGCACACACATGGTAGGCCCCCACTGCTGAGGGGACACACCTGGCGCAGAGCTGCGTGGCGAGCCAGAGGCACACGCTGGTGCAGGATCCCTTGGTGGGGCCCTGCTGCTGAGCGAACACACCCGGGGTGGAGCCGGGCAGTGGACTGGCTTCAGATGCTCTGCACTGTGCAGCAGATGCTCCTGCATGCCCTACAGAGGCCCCCAGGGGGTGGACAAAGGCAGTGGACTCTGGACAGGTGCTCCTGCATGACCCCAAGGAGGCCCCCAGGGCAGAGCCAGGCAGCACACCCAGGATGGCTACTCCTGCATGCCCCGAGGAGGTCCCCACTCTCCCGATGGAGGCCCCTGAGGGGTGGAGCCATGCAGTGGACCCGGGACGGGCGCTCCTGGACCCCCCCCCCTACTGAGCTGACACACCCGGCACAGCTGTGCTAGCCACGGAGGCTCCCAGTGCAGAGCCACCCTGCCAGCTTCCATCTTGGCTGGGTTAATTTGCATACAGTTGCTCTGATTAACTGGTGGGTGTGGCTTAGGCATCCCAAAGAAACGGTCAATTTTAATATTACGCTTTTATTAGGTTAGATAATTGAAACACTGTTGCTTTAAGCTGAGGCCTAGGCAGGTAACAAAGCTTGTTTGTTTCAGCTCCGTGGCTTCTTTAATTGAAACATTGTTATCGTGACCAGAGAGGCTCAGCCAGCCTAGGCAGGCAGTTGCAACGGAAACCTCCAGTTTGCTCTAGCTCCGTAGCTGCTGGTTTCCATCTTGGCTGGGTTAATTTGTATACAGCCACTCTGATTGGCTGGTGGGCGTGGCCATGAGCAGAGGCTCAGCCAGCCTAGACAGGCAGATGCAACAGAAGCCTCTGTTTTGCTCTAGCTCCATGGCTGCCAGCCTCCATCTTGACTGGGTTAATTTGCATACAGCCGCTCTGTATTCCTGGGAGGCGTGGCTTGGCTGGTGGGTGTGGCTTAGGTGTCTTGGGTGATGGTCAATTTGCATATTACTCTTTTATTATATTAGATAGTACTTAAATTTCTACAACTTTCTATTTCTACCCAAAGAAGATTTAGAAATTTTGCGTTTATTCTGTGTATCAAACAGTCTTCCTGTCTAAATAACCTTTTGTTTGTCATAAGTACCACTTCTTATTATAATCATTTTTTTAAAATTGGGATTTGGAAGATAAATGAATGAATTAGCATTTTCCTCCAAGAATTTCCAGGTATTCTCCAGTTTTGCTCTAAGGACGTCTTTAGACAGTGTTTATAATAGAAAGAAAATTCCGTATTGTGCCATTATTTAGACTTGCTGTATTTTATACAAACAAATTAACCCCTCCTTTAAGGTCCTTCATCTGGTTGCACTAGGCTCACTGTTTAGCTTTAACTTCTTCTTCTTCTTTTTTTCCCCCAAGGGAAGCATGCTTCAGTTTATTGGCATTGTCAGTCTATCAACAAACAGGTGTTATTTTCCCATGAAGTGAGATGGTTTTCATTCTGCCATAACCTGTGCCCACACATTTTCGCTTTGAAAATGTAGCATTTCAAGCTTTAGTCAGGGTACATTATTCCTTCTTCACTTTCACAATTTTGATGCTGCTGCTGATGGTCTTCTCAGTGCTTGCTTTGAATTCAGTTTTCAGTGCATTCCTCACTGTTTTTGCACTGATGTGAAAGTAGCGGATGTAGCTGAGTCCAGCCTGTCATCAGTAGGCCACCATGATGTCGTGAGAGGGGAGATAGTCAGGCTGAATCATGAGAACATCTCAATGTTGGCTCAGGTCTCGATCCAGCCCAGCTTTAACTTCTTGACCTACCCTTTGTTCCAGTCAGATAAAAACAACTCTCCTTTTATGAGAAGAGATCTCTGTATGCTGCCATGTCTACTTCTGCTTCTGTGGGTCTTTCCACCTGCAGATACCTCCATTTATTCAAATTCACACTCTACCAAGTCTTTAATTTTCAGTCAGTATGCTGAGGAAGACTTCATGTTATGTAAAATTTTCCAACTTCCAGAGCTCTGGTCTTCCATGATGGACCTGTACATTTTAATTTACTATTTTTCTAAAATTTATCTTTAATATTGAAAGAATTACAGATGTCTCCCTTCCCCTCTCCCATTGATGCTTTCTTCCCATTTCCATGGCCTCCGCAGGACTTCACCATGTTATTGTCAGTGTCGATAGATTGTGCATTCAGGCATATAAGTTCTTTGACTGATCTCTTCCCTCCCCCCTTAATTTACTATTATAGCTACAGGTCCACTACTTATATATTATTATGATGTAAGTCTCCTGTAGATATTATCCTTATTACATTTATTATCACAGATGTTTGTCATGGCTTTGAAATAGTCACCTTGAAAGTAATATTTGTCATTTTAAACTGATTTTTAATTTTAACAACAGTGGAGATATTCAGTAGCTTTCCATAAACATTTATTTCTTGGATATATCTGCAGTTATGTTAACTATGGAATATTTTATATAGTCCATGACCAACAAATATATATAGAATAAATATGTGCTAACACCATTCATTGAACCTAATAGCACATCAGGTGCTGTACTAAGTTATTTTTTTATTATTTTTTAAAATATATTTTATTGCTTTTTTACAGAGAGGAAGGGAGAGCAATAGAGAGTTAGAAACATTGATGAGAGAGAAACATCAATCAGCTGTCTCCTGCACACACCCTACTGGGGATATGCCTGCAACCAAGGTACATGCCCTTGACCGGAATGGAACCTGGGACCTTTCAGTCCGCAGGCCGACGCTCTATCCACTGAGCCAAACCGGTCAGGGCATGTACCAAGTTATTTTATATGTTATTTTGTTTCATCTGATTCAATAAAAGAAAACTCTGTGATGACAGAATCCTTTTATATATGAAAGAATCACAGTCACAAGTAATGTTATTGTAATTGCTAAAGCTCATGTGTATATACTAGCGACCCATCATGTGAAATCACACAAGACCTGGTACCCCTCCTCCCTCCTCCGCTCAACCTTCCTTCCATGCCATGGGAGTGCCCCAAGTACCGGAGTCCTGCCCTGCCTGGCCAGCATGCCGTGGGATGGTCCCAAGTCCTGGAGTGCCATCCCGATGCCCTGCTTCCAGGCCCCACTCAGGGTCTGCTGGGCCCCACCCCTGTGGCGCACATAGGGGGCTGTGGAAACTCCAGCAGAAGCCATGCAAAGCGGATGCTGGGACCCTCATGCTCTCTTCAGGGCCACAGGAACCCATGCTGCCCCACCCCCACTATGCACGCCACCATCTTGTGATGGCGCAAAGGTGTGATGGTCAATTTGCATATTACCTCTTTATTATATAGGCTATGCTGGTCTTCAAACTTACTTATTTGCATGGTGAGTACATTACCTCAAATAAAATGAGGACTGTTAGATTTAGTGTCTGAATGAATCTCTATAGGGGAAACCCCTGAATGTCTTGTCTGAATGTACTTCTAGGGTGACCCTAAGAATGACTCATGGATCTTTGCCCTGGCTGTGCTTCTGTCTAGCAGCTTCATCTACAACAGCATGAACACTATCAACCACCAGGCCCTGGAGCAGCTGCAGTATCTTTCCAGGAACCCAACCTCCATGTGTCATAGCTTCGATGGGAATGAAGTTGTTAGTCAGTTTCTCCTCCCCTCTTACTTAGTTGCCTTTGGTAGACCAAAAGGAATCAGAGTGAAAGAGAGTGTTTGTAATACTCTTTCTTTAAGTTAGAGAACATGTGGGAATTGTGGGTAGAAAGTTTATTTTCCTTAGCCGGGTCCTAGTTACGTGACAGAGTTGACAGAACTCATCAGGGTAAAATCCTCCCCTACACCAGATGGAGTAAAAGATTCAACAGCGTTTGAGTTTCTTTCCAGACTTTATCTGGAGTGTACGGGATTTCACCCTGGAGCTGAAGTTAAATGGTCGCCCTATCACAGAAGATGAGTACCTGGAGAATGCCTTGAAGCTGATTCCAGGTAACAGAGTATGGTTGGGCAGTGGATGGTCCAATACAGGGTGGGAGGTACTAAACATCATGTCTGGAGTTGCATTTGTACTTGAGACTAGAAGAAGTTTGCAGAAATGGTGTTTGGGAATGGGGTGAAAAGCTTTATGGATTGGAATTTAAATTCACTTGAGAAAAGTAGAACCTAAAGTAGAGTAAAATATTCATAACCCATTTGTCCTTTACTCATTGTAACTGAGAATTCAACTGTAACTTTGAATACAGAGTTTCTAAAGCCTTCTAAAAAGCAGACATTTATGTTTATTATTTTAGCTTCTGCTTTTCTGTGTTGAGGAAGACAACTGATCAAATACTTTTTTGGCATAAAATTACAATGAAAAGCCCAATGAAAAAATATTTTTCATGTGATTAGACATGATGCTTCTGAAAGGGACATATAACTTTTAATGTCTTTATACATACGTTATCTGTAAATATGACTTTAAGTTCTAATAAACTGAAAGAAGAATATTTTGTCTTTTCAATCTAACCACTTGGGATATTTTTTATAATTATCATAATATAATTTTAATTTCAATATCATGGATTTTTATTTTTAAGACAATTTTATTTTTCAAGTAAAGTATATATAATTTTGTATTATTTTCTGATGTATATCATAGTGGTTAGATATCACATACTTTACAAAGTGATCGCCCTTATATTTCAAGTACCCACCTGGCATTATGCATAATTATTACAATATTATTAAATATATTCCCTATGCTGTATTTTACATTACCTGACTATTTTGTAACTAGCAACTTGTATTTGTACTTCAACTTTTTCACCTAGTGGTCCAACACCCCCCCCCCCTTCAATAGCCATCGTTTTTTTCTCTGTATCTCTTAGTCTGTTTCAATTTTGTTCTTTAGAATCCACATATAAGTTAAATCAAATGATATTTGTATTTCTCTGTCTAACTTATTTCACTGAGAATAATATTCTCTAGATTCATCCATGTTGTCTCAAAATGTATGATTTCATTCTTTTTTTTATGACCAAATAGTATTTCATTGTGTATATGTACCACCTCTTGGTTATCTACTTGTCTATTGTTGAGAACTTGGGTTAATTCCATATCTTGAATATCATAAATAATGCTGCATTGAATACAGGAGTCATATAGTCTTTTGAATTAGTGTTTTGGATTTCTTCAAATATATAACCAGAAGTGAAGTCACTGGGTCATAAGGCAGTTCTTTTTTCAATTTTTTTGAGAAGCTTCCATACTCTTTCCCATAGTAGCTACACAAATCTGCATTCCTACCAACAGTGCACAATGGTTCCCTTTTTTCCACACCCTCACTAGGCTTATTGATTTATTAATGAGAGCTATTTGGACAGGCATGAGGTGATATCTCATTGTGGTTTTAACTTGCATTTCTCTGATGATTAGCGATGTTGAACATCTTTTCATATGTGTATTGGCCTTCATGTCTGAGATTTTACTGTTTATGTTTTATTCCAGTAGTTTTATGGTTTTGAGTCTTACATTTAAGTCTTTAATCTATTTTGAGCTTACTCTTGTATATAGTGTAAGGAGGTGGTGTAGTTTCACTTCTTTTGCACATATTTGTCCAATTTTCCCAACACCATGCACCGACTAGGCTGCCTTTACCCCATTGTATATTGTTTTGCTTCCTTTGTCCTTTGTCACCTATTAATTGATCATATTTGCATGGGTTTATTTCTGGGCACTCTGTTGTGTTCCATTGGTGTGTGTGTGTATATATATATATATATATATATATATATATATTGTGTTCCATATATATATATATATATATATATTTTATTCCAGCACTATGCTGCTTAGATTACCATAGCATAGTATTATAGTTTGGTATCAGGTAGCATAATACCTCCAACTTTTTTCTTCCTTCTCAATATTTCTGTGGCTATTTGGACTCTTTTATGCTCTCATATAAGTTTTTGGATTATTTTTTGTGGTGCTGTGAAAACACTTTTGGTATTTTGACAGGGATTGTATTGACTCCATAGATTCCTTTGGACATTATTTTAATGATGTTAATTCTATCTGTATCATAGTGTTTTTTCTAATTTCCACATATTTACCCTTGCTATAATTTCAAAACAATAAAAATATTTGAATGGGTTACATTTATGTTGGCATGAAGGTATCTAATGAACATGTGAAAGAAATACCACTTCTGATTTCTACACTCTGGATTTCATGTTTCTATTTATGGTTTCTCAAAACAGTGAGAAATGGGCTACATAGAACACCAAAGCTATCAAATGAAATATAGTTATTTACCTTAAAGAGTTGAGAGACTAATGATGACATCTTAAAATTGTGTTTTAGCTGCATTTACTCTTCACTCTTCAAAGGTTTTTATTTTTTTAAAAGCGAATGCTGTTCACATTATTTTTTAGCATCTAAACAGTTGTCCTTAGATAATCTCGTGTTATTTCCAACATTGCTTCATTATGTCTTGTTGGGCTCTTCAGTTTGATCCTCAGCTTCATTTCCCCATGGGATCAAGTAGATCATAAACTTACATTTGACCCATGTTTCTGTTATACTTTCAGTAGCTAATACAGACAATATGGACAATACCATTTTTAAGTCTGATAACAACAATAAGTTGTTGTTATTGTTTTTAAACCATGTTTGTTCTCTTCCAAATTTTTCCCCCAGAGTTGTATCATTGGTAAATTTGATGTTAAAGAAGCATTTGGATGTCCATGCTGAAGGAGTTATAAACACAAGTTATACAGATAGAATAGGGTAAAGATACAAAAATCCCTGTCATAAAAATCTTTAGGTCCCTTGTCCTCAGACTGCTCCTACTGTAATACCTGTTTTTTGTTTTTGTTTTTGTTTGTTTTAATCTTTCAGGCCTGAATCCCAAAGCTCAAATATCTAATCTCCCTAGGGAGTGCATCCGCCATTTTTTTCCAAGACGGAAGAGTTTTGTCTTTGACCGGCCAACAGATGACAAAGAACTCCTAGCTAATATTGAGAACATTGAAGGCAACCAACTGGATCCTAGCTTCAAGGAACAAACAGAGAATTTCTGTTCTTACATCCTCACCCAGGCAAGGACCAAGACCCTTGGGGAGGGAATCATGGTCACTGGAAAGGAGAAGTCTCCATTTCACATTTTGTGGGGCCTAAGATTTTTTGAATATATTATAGGATGTGTTCTCCAGGATTTGTGCTTGATTCTACATAGAATTATGGGTCTATAGAATTATGGGAGACATTCATACTCCATGAATACACATGTATACTTATCACACTTTTGGGTGTTTATAAATTTCTCTCTAAAATTACAACCATTGACAGCAAAATCTGCAATATCCATACATATAAAACATCTACTAAAAAGGAATCACTAACTGGATAGAAAAATAGAATACACTATTTCCTTAATTGAAGTCCTATATAATGAATGAGATTTGCAAGAGGGATACAAAAGATATTTTGGGGGTTTAGAGCAATTTACCAATGCACCTTAGTCCATAAAGCTCTGAAAATTTACAGGAAGCTTCAGAATTCAGAAAACAATGAGATCACATTTACCCTGCCTCATCTGTTTACTTATGTAAATAATTTGCTTCTAAGCTTTTTAATGGGAAATTATTTTTTTCCAGATATCCTTTAGTATGTTAGATAAAGGTTGATATTGAATTACTTCAGCCTGGTGGTCTAAAGAAATATACAAAGTAAGAATCAATGGAATAATAGTGTTATTGGAGGAAATATGTTCTGTGGTGTTGTGTGAAAGGAATTTCAGGGACTCTTATGTCAGGAGTTTTACGCAATAATGCCAAGGTTTATTAACGTGAAAAGCAAAGTACACTCTTGGGAGACAGAGAGCTGGCAGACCAGAGGGCATCTACTGCCCTGAGGTATTTAAGCTTCCCCATATATATTTGGGAAAGGGCAGGCTTGCTTGAAAACTTATCCAATCTCTTTTCCTATCTTCTTCAGGGCTTGTGCCCTTTCCCTACACAATTTTCCTGCAGATTTTCCTAATTTTGTGCTCTCTCCCATTTATGGTCTGAATTTTGGGTCCTATTGCACACACTTCATAGTTCTGCTTGGTCATTTGGCTCCTATAGTGCAGGTACTTGGTAAAGGAATTCCCTTTGCGCCATTTTCTCCCATCCTGGTTAGTTGGGTGGACTCCCAAGCGTGACTGTAAGGCTTTTTTCCCCTACTTAATCAGGCTTTATCAGATCCTGATTCCACTTGCTCCCTAGTCTCCTGTTAATATCTAGCTAACTGCATAGTTCAACAATATTAGAAAGAAGTAGTGTGTGTGTGTGTGTGTGTGTGTGTGTGCGCGCGCATGTATGAGTTTTTGTATGTGAGAGACAAAAAGAGAGATTTAGAAATGTAGAGTCTGAATCATAGATCCCGTTGAGTGATAACTTGATATTTATCCCTTAAATTTCCTGGCTTATTAGGGCTAAGGGCTCAGGCGGTGACTTATGTGGATGCCATCAACAGTGGAGCAGTGCCTTGTTTGGAGAATGCGGTTACAACTCTGGCCCAGCTTGAGAATTCTGGGGCCGTTCAGAAGGCAGCCGACCACTACAGTGAGCAGATGGCCCAGAGAGTGCGCTTCCCACAGACACGCTGCAGGAGCTGCTGGACCTGCACACAGCCTGTGAGAAGGAAGCCATCGCTATCTTCATGGAGCGCTCCTTCAAGGATGACAACCGGGAGTTCCAGAAGAAGCTTGTGGTACTTTGCCTTAGTATTTATTTACCCTTTGTGACTCTTCCCTTGAAAAATGAAGCCTAGAAGAGATTTTTTGACCTTAGTCCTCCTCTTTTATTCATGGAGTAGTAGTCTGGATTTCAAGGGATACAGTTTAAAAACATTGCATTTTTGTCACTACCTCATCACCAAACCAGTACTTTACCCAAAAATTTCTCTGATCTCTGATGCATAATTAGCATAGACATTTTTCTGAAGTGAATACTTGTATTGAATTAAAACCTGACCAGAAGACCCAAAAGTCATTTCTTGGCTAGTCATTTCTTGAGATCACTCTATGATTCCTATGAACCAAATTTTTCTTAACAGACCCTCCTACCAGGCTGTTTTAAACTCCTATGGCTCCTCGTTGAATCATTATGTCATTGAAGATGGAATTAAGAAAAGTTACAGCTGCAAGGAGCCATAGAGATAAGATAATTCAACACCAACATTTTTGATGAAGGACCTGAGACCCAAGGGGTTTAGAAGCTTTTTCCTGCCTCTCATGGAATTTTCAGGGTTATAGTAAAGGAAGCCTTGTCATTCCTGTTTTATTCCATGTCCTTCTCCAACAGAATGCTTTTCTCAGCAGGCCCACAGCTAGACTTCCTTCCACCAGACTCTTGGAATTTTTTCTCCTCTGTTCCTTTCTTCTGGTGACAGCCCTCTATACTTCCCTTGTAGGAAATCATAAAGGATAAGCAGGATAAGATCTTGTTGCAGAATGAAGAGGCATCTGTTAAATACTGCCAGGAAAAACTTGAGCAGCTTTCCATGTCCCTAATGGAAGGTATTTCAGCAGGCATTTTCTCTGTTCCTGGTGGTCACAAGCTCTACATGGAAACAAAGGAAAGGATTGAACAGGACTACTGGCAAGTGCGCAGGAAAGGAGTGAAGGTGAGGAATAAGGGGAGCATAGGGTTCTCACAGATTAAAGTCAAGAGGGTCTCCTGGAAATCAGTCACAGCACCAGTTGTGGGCAATATGGAAGCATGGGGATATCATGACTGTTTTAGCGTTAAAGGCCCATAATTTGGTCTTTCTTCCTAAAGAGAGTCACAATGTTTTTTTTCTCAGAAATGATATGTATTTCTGAAATCCATGAAAGACAGAAGAGAAATAATCATTTTTTCTCCAACAAAATGACATTCAGTGCATCAAAGGCAAACAATTTATAAGTTAAAGTCAGAGTCTTTGTATTAAAGGCTGATCAAAAGAGAAAAGGAAGTCAAACATGTACACAATTTCATAACGTTATGAAACTGGGATAGTTGGCTACATAGGTGATAGTAACAAGTAATGATATTAAAATAATGATAATAATGCAATTAATATTATTTGAATTTTTATTGTTAAGACATAATATTAAGTTCTTTCCCTGGAATTTTAATTTTATCCTTCAAATAGCATTAAGAGGCATCTATACATTTTGTGAACATTTCACACATCTGAACTGAGAGGATGAGATGGGTTAAAATGACTTGCTTAAAGGAACAGCCAAGAAATGGCAGAGGAGATCAGCAACACTAATTGGAGAAAACATTTCTCCCTGGGAAGCAAATATACAAAAGCATCAGAGATAGTGGTTTTGCAGCACTGAACATGGTTCTCACTGGCTGGAATGTAGAGTGATTAGAAGAATGTAGCACTAGGAAAGAGACTTCAGGGATTATGAAGAACTTCTGGTCTCTCTAATGAGATTGCAAACTGTATCGAGACATGATACACTTTTAATCATGAAGGAACAATTACATGGACATAGTTATTTTGAAGCCTATTCTTCCCAGTGGAAATTGAAGTTCTTTGTTCCTTCTTGTCTCCTCAGGCAAACAAGGTTCTCCAGAGCTTCCTGCAGTCGCAGGCAGCAACAGAGAATTCCATCCTACAGGCAGACAAAGCTCTCACGGATGGAGAGAAGGCCATGGCAGGTAAGGAGTAGGGCTGGGCTCACAATGGATGGCAGGTACCTGCAGTGTCCTTTGACAGCTGAGAGAACAAAACCTCCTGAAACAAGGAGCTTTCTGTCCTTCTGTGGGACGTACTCTAACTCTGAAAACACCAGGCACATCAGCCAGCCAGGGCCTTTCCCATCACACTCTGAGATGTGTTCTTGATGGTGTGGCAAGGGAGCAGTTCAGACTCTTCTACCTCCATTACCAGTTTGGTTCGTTCTCAGAGCTCAGGAGGGTAGACATTAGTCCTCACTTAATTTTCTTCCCTCTCTCAAACCTCCCTGGGGCAGTGGAGTGGGCCAGGAAGGAGGCAGCTGAGAAGGAACAGGAGCTGCTGAGACAGAAACAACAGGAGCAGCAGCAGCAGATGGAGGCACAGAAGAGGAGTCTTGAGGAAAATATATTGCAAATGAAGGAGAAGCTGGTGAGGGAAAGAGAGAATATACTAAAAGAGCAGAATATGATGTTGGAGCATAAGTTGAAGGTAAGTCTTGCTGTGGCCTTAGTAGTGCTCCATGGTCACTGTCCTGGTACTTCTGGTGGGATGGCGAATATTACAACAAGACCATGGAGGCAACACCATTGCCATTTACTACTGTGATTTGCTAAAACCTTGAATTGTCCCCTTGTCCCCTTTCTTTGTAAAAATTATCTTTGAAATCTACTCTGTGAATACACTCTGGAGTGGTCAGGACAAGCATCTCATCTCTGAGTACTTTGAACATATAAATAGGTCTTGAGGTGTGATTTTGGGTTATTTTAAAACTAGAGGCCCGGTGCACAAAATTCATGCACAGAGTGGGAGTGGGGGGTTGGGGTGGTGTCCCTCAGCCCAACCTGTATGCTTTCCAATCTGGGACCCCTTGAGGGATGTGCTACTGCCCGTTTAGACCCGATACCATGGGTGGGATCAGGCCTAAACAGGCAGTCAGACATCCCTTTCACAATCCAGGACTGCTGGTTCCTACCTCTCACCTGCTAATTGACCCTAACCACTCCCCTGCCAGCCTGATCAATGCCTAACTTCTCCTGTGCTGGCCTGATTGCCCCTAACGGCCCTCCCCTACAGGCCTGGGTCCCCTACAACTGCCCTCCCCTGCAGGCCTGGGTCCCTCCAAACTGCCCTCCTCTGCAGGCCTGGGTCCTCCCCAACTGCCCTCTCCGGCAGACCTGGGTCCCTCCTAACTGCCCTCCCCTACATGCCTGGGTCCTCCCCAAGTGTCCTCCTCTGCCAGCCTGGTCCCCCCCCAACTGCCCTCCCCTGCAGGCTTGGGTCCCTCCCAACTGCCCTCACTTGCTGGCCATTTTGTGGCAGCCATCTTTAACTACATGGGAGCAGCCATCTTTGACTACATGGGGGAAGACATCTTGTGATGGTCAATTTGCATATTACTCTTTTATTAGATAAGATGACTTATTTTGCCTGAATAAATAGCTATTTGAAATACATGTATTTATTATGACCACCAACTGGTTTTCTTTACCAAGATCATTGCCTATTATCAGAAACCCTGCTACCATCCAAAGACTCTAAGGTAGATCTATGCTGACAACAAACAATCAGAAATGTCCAGATTAAAAATACAGGGATACGACAGCTTCAAATTTAGTGTACTGTTCCCAAGTATGGAGTTTACCCACGTTATCATATGGCAAAGGAAGAATTACTGATTGGCTACCTGCAGGTGTTTAAAATAGGGTTCTAGCGCAGTGTATAATTTCTCATTATTTATGCATTTGGTTGGCCATATGGGACTGAGAATTGGTGCCAGCAGAACAAGGTGACTTCTCAACTGACATTGTGACTGGCACACGTTACATTTGTCCTCAGGCCAGGCTTAGCATCCTAGCAAAACCCTATGGATACGTGAATATTTGTAAGACTTTAAACTAAACTTTCTTTCAGTGTTTAGGCCCAAGACAGGATTATTCCTTATTGCAAAATTATCTTTGATTTTGTAAGAGAGAAAAATTTTAATAGTGACAGAGTTCTTAAATATAAAATGAAATTCTTGAAAAATATGGAAATTTAAAAAGTTTTACTTCCTTTCTCACTTCTTTTTAAGATTCAAGAAGATCTGCTTAAAGACGGATTTAAAAAGAAATCTGAAGAGATGAATGCAGAGATCAATCATTTGAGAAATACGATTGATACTACTAAAAATGATACTATTCCCTTTATTGCAAAAACTTTAGATAGAGTTGGCACTCAGCTACCTTTAATATTCTGTGTTCCTGGTAAATTTATTGCTGTTATTCTGAAAAACTTTGGCTCACCGTTTAAAAAGAAAATGTAAAGTGCAACACTAATAATGACAATAACAAGAAAATGTATAAAATGGCTATTAAATCATGAAAGTTCTCACTGCTTCTAGAAATGACACCAGCCTGCAAAATAAGGAGTTTCAGCTTAACTCAAGGTAAAGAAAGTATAAAATTTACATCCTCATCTTGTTTCCTTATATAGGCCTGGTTCTCAATCCATTGTATTTGCTTCATAACTAAGACATACACTTTCCTGTCTCTCTTGGAAATCTCAGGTAGAGTAACTTCTACTTTCTATCCTGAATTATACTTCTAAGTTATTAGAAGCAAGTTACCAATCATAAGAACTTGCACTGGTGAGAGCGATCCTATCACCTTTAAAAGTGCAGTGGTGGCCTCAAGTGCTGTAAGCAAGAGCCAAAGAGACATGTGCTACTGCAGGAAAGAGCAGCAGTGAGCTTATTAGCAAGGACGACCCACCGCAATATAAAGATGGATACAATGCCTTATAAGATGATGTAACTGAGGTATTAACAGTGAACAACATTAGTATAAAGATTAATATTTTCATACCTACCCTTTGCCAAGGTCTATGTATGACACACTTACCACCACTGGTGGGGTCCCTGTCATCCAGGCAGCCAATTACTTAGATTTAGAATCCCTTTGCAGAAACTTATTTTTCAGACCTCTGTGGGTACAATCTACTGCTGGTTGAATTCCCTAGAAAGCAAATTCTATGACTGAAATTTGTATGTAAAATTTTTACTAGGGAACACTACTGGGATGAGGACTTATGAAAGGACTAGGGGCCCAGTGCACAAAAATTTGTGCACTCGAGGGTCCCTCAGTCCAGCCTGTGCTCGCCCAACCTGTGGACTGCCACCCGAACATCGCGCTCCACCCACCCCACACACACCACCCGCCACCCACCACCTGCTGATCCCATCCCCCACCCCCACACCACCCGCCACCCGCCAATCGCCTGCCCACCCCCACCCTCGCTCACCCTGAGCTTGTACTGCACTGGCCTCCAGGGCTGCCAGCCTCCATCTTGGCTGAGTTAATTTGCATAGAGCCATTCTGATTGGCTGGTGGGCGTGGCTTAGTGTCCCAAAGAAACGGTCAATTTCTATATTACGCTTTTATTAGTTTAGATGTGGAAAGAAATGGGACTGGGAAGGAAGGGAAGTTTAGCCACAGTCTTAACAATTGCTTCACCTATTTCAATGGAGAACTCTGGTCTTCAGTAGTTCTCTTTTCCCAATTTTTAAGAGATCGGTCATGGAATGATGAACAACCTAAGAAGAGTCACGACTTTGGGCAAGGTGACTATTTAGTGTAGGGAGCGGCTATCGCAGTGGTCGTGACCCCTTTGAGGGTTGAGTGACCCTTTCACAGGGGTCACCTAAATATATCCTGCATATCAGATATTTACATTACAATTCATAACAGTAACAAAATTACAGTTATGAAGTAGCAACAAAAATAATTTTATGGTTGGGGGTCACCACTACATGAGGAACTGTATTAAAGGGTCATGGTGTTAGGAAGGTTGAGAATCACTGGGCTATTGGGTCATGCCTCTGACTGACCTGCAGGGCCACAAACAAGTACAAGCTTAGAGAGAAGAGCCCTCTTAGCATTGTTACAGAAGAGTAAAGAAATGCCAAGCACGCTTCATGGAGAAAGGGAAGGAGTCCTTTTAATAGACATTGGTTACAAAGAGACCCCGGGAAGAATTTTCCAAATCAGAGCACACAATACACAGAGGCTTCACTTTTTATAAGCTTCTGGGTCTTTGTTTTGCAAATATGGTTCCGCCCCCTTGTAGGTCTAGGTGCAAGGCCACATCCCAGGATGGTTCTGCGCTGGCTAGTGCCAGCACAACAACCCCCTGCCCTACCTCAGGGCAGGGCTTAGTTTGGTTTTATGGCCTGACATTCCTTGCAAGACCAGCTTCCTCCTCATTCTCCCCCGCTCCCCTTATCCCACAAGCTTCTTTTAGCCTCGTGGAGCAACAAATCCACAGGGGGTATTTCTGGTAACCAGGTTTACAGTCCTGCAACCTTGAGAGCAGTGGGGATGGTTAGGATGATGGTATGTGGTCCCCTCTGGGTAGGAGTCAGTCCTTGGGTGGCCTTTACCCAAACACAGTCATCAGTTTGAAAGGTAGAACTTCTCAGATGTGCTCTGTGCTCCTGGACTGCCCTCCAGGTAGGCTGCAAAGCCTGCAAGAACTTGAGTAAAAACTAGTTATGGATTTCAGCCTTTATCCACCAGAATCTGTAGAGGCCCCACTGGTTTCCAGAGCAGCCTTCCAGGCTGCTTCATCTGTGGCCCAGTTGCCCTTTGCTTCTGTGAAGTTCCCATACCCTGCAACAGCGCTCTGCACATGAACTATTGCAATTGCATTCTCGCCATCAGCACAAATTGTCATTGATTTTTCTCTTGCCCACCAGACAGCCTGAATAAGGGCAATCAACTTGACCCTCTGTGCCGAAGTCCTGCGGGTGAGTGCCTGAGATTAGATGGTTTGGTCCAAAGTAACCACCACTGTCCCCACATACCTCATTCCTCCCTAGACAGAACTGCTCCCTTCATGAATAGTCGATGCCAGTGGAGTGTCAGTGAAGCCCAGGTGGGCTGTCTTTACAAAGTCTTTGACCTCTAAACAGTTATGTAGAGGTTTTTCAGGGTCATCATCAGGAAGGAGGCTGGTAGCAGAAGAGTCTGAAGTTGGATGACTCCAGCATTTGACATCTAGCACTCCGGTGTGCTCCCCACTGCATAGCTGTGCCTGCTACCGTCCAGAGGCAAGCAGGCTAACTGGATGCAACAGGGTCGAATCTCTTGGACAAGTAGGCTACTGGTCTTTTCCAAAGCCCAAGACTTTGGATAAGGACCTCTTTGGCTATGCCCCTTGTCTCACATACATACAGGTAGAAAGACTTAGTTACATCTGGTAGCTCTAGTAGGCCCATCGTCCTTGCTCTGCTCATGTCTGTCTAACTGCCTAATATATTACCTCAAGGATCCTGGCTCTGAATTCTTTAGGGAAAATGGACATTGAGCTCTCTTCCATAGCTGATTCGTGCTGAGGAGGGGCAGAGTTTTCTCTCAGAACCAAAAGATCCTTGCTGTCTGTCAGAGAGACGATGAGGCCTGGGCACAGAAGGAGGTGGACTTGTGACCTGGCAGAGACAAACTGTAATGAATGGTCTGGTGGAAGGGAAAGAAAACATTTTAGTTTTAATAACCTCTATTGAAATAGAATTTTTCTCCTCAAAATTACCTCTATGTTTATTAAAAGAGCTAGGTTAAGAACAATTTTTCTATCGTATTCAATTTGGCCTGATTGTTTGCATAAACACAACAAGAATGGTAACTGACTACCTTTGCCAGAATTTCATGATTGAACCTTAGTGTGCCCTGTAGGGCTGGAAGCCAAACCATCCAGCTGCCATCAGGCCTGCCTGCAGTATCTGCTGAGTTGGTGAATTTCTCACCTGCAGTGACTCCACCTGGGCCTACACCCTAGGTTTAAGGCCCATATCAGTAGCCCTCCTGTTTGTCTCGGTCCAGAGTGCATGGGGGTTCCAAAGGGATGCAGAGGTGCCCTTATTGCTTCTCTTCTACTCTGACCAACTGCCAGCGATGGTAGGGCATGGGCCTGATGCTCCAGCACCAGCCATTTTCAGGGCTCCCAAGCAGAATACCAGGCTTTTTCTGTGGCACTCTTATTGGTTTCAAGTTTTCAGAGTTCAGACAGGGCTCTTTAAAACATGATACTCCAGTCAAAGTTTCCAGTTAATAAAACCACTAATGGAAATAGGTCTTATTGAATTTATGCAAAAAATGTACTGCCATGATTTATTAAGCATTGCCAAATTTTGGAGGAATTATATAAGGAGAAAAATATACTGACCTGTTTTAAGACCTTCTGATTTTTCTTGTCAGTCCTTTTCATGGACTCTTCAGAGTGATAACAGATAGGCACAGCTGTCCCCATAGTAGGGCTCCCCTTCTTTGACTTGTCCTCTTGGAATGGACTAAGGGAGCTTCATTTCTTTACAGAGTCTCACGTGTCACAGGACCTCACAGGTCTGTAATTTCTGTAACACAGGACTATTACTCACCATTTCATTACTTCCCTCTGTTCTAAAGAGATTTCTCCCACTTTCTTAAAGTTGAAGTTTTTGCTGCCCCTGACATAGGCATGGTCACATGGGCCTGCAAGACAGTATACAGGCTGCCAACTGTCTCTCAACAGAGACCAAGATCTGATGGGTATTCTTCTTTGCCCAGTTGGGCATCTGCCCTTTGGACAACTGCATGTAAATCTGTAAGAAAATTAAGATTATTATATTTACATAATGAAGTATAACATTGGCACTGTGCCACTTCTGCTAAATCTCCTGCTACTAAACATGACACATGATAAGGCTATACAAATATCTTAGGGAGGCGACTAAAGTCTATTCTTGACCTTCCCACACAAGGCAAGATTGTCCTTGTCTCTCTGGAGCCATGTCCGATAAAGATGCAGCATCATTTAAATCTATTATACAGTTTTCTGCAGGCCACTGTGAGGGCTGTGTGCAGTGGCTGCTTCCTCTTTCCAGCCACAAACACAGTCTGTCCGAGTCCTCAAAATGTATTCTGGCATGGGAGAAAGTTGCTTCACTATATACAGTTAGCTTAACCCCTATACAACTGGGCTTGGACCTCTGCCTAACAAACTGCAGTCTACAAGTTCAATATGCAGCCTCTGGTCCTCGCAACCCAACAAGATCTCAGCCAGTCCCTCAGTCAGACTTCTCCTCTTAAAGCTTCATAGAGAGGCTTGGCCAGGTCTGAAAACCCTGGGATCCAAATTTGACAGAATCCTCCCGCTCCCAGAAATTCCCGAATCTGCTGCCAGGTACTAGGGCTAGGGATGGCACATACCACCTGCTTTCTTTCAGTCCCTAGCCTTCATTTCCCTTGAAATTGGATATTAGCTGATTTTAATAGGCTGTGCCCCAGGCTTTACCTTGATTAGCACCGGGGTGTGGTCCTCAGCCAGGCCAGGAGGATTCCCTTCTGCCCAGAATAGCGAGAATTCTTTCTCTAATTTAGGTTCTTTTTGACTTGGGGGTATAAAGTCTCCATTCTTCCTCCCTCAGCACTGCCAAGGACAGGGTCATTGGGGAGGTTTCTTCACCTAAGCAAAGCTGTGCTGAGCAATCTGGAGTAAGAGTGGTTTCTGCTTCTATTTTGGCTAAAAGGTCTCTGCCTCAGGCGGCTCTGGCTGATACCAACTGGGTGGTTTGGATGGCCTTGCCAGCTTCTTCTGGCCTGCTTCTGCCCTGTCTGCTTTTTCACTTCTGGTACTAAAACCTTACTCTGTTCCTTCTTACATACCCAGAACCAGACCCAAGGTGGCAAGTTTTGAGCAATTTTAAAATTCCTTAACATACATTCTAAGTCATTGGAGTTTGAGGAGGAGCTATTACCCATGTTGCAGGGAGGGACCAGGTTGCTTTTTTTTTTTTTTTTTTTTTTAAATACCTGAATAAAAGAACTAATCAAAATAAGGCTTATTTTCTAACTTCATTTGTCCTTTTGTTAACCCTGTTTACTAGTTACAGGGTCCTGCCATAAGCTGCTAGTCCAAAACAGACAGAGTTGCAGTTAGAAACAGCCCTGCATATTACAAAGCGCTACCCATCTCCCATGGCAAAGCAGTGATCAGGCTCTCCCAAGGGCGTGCACTGGAAGGGGATATTAGGCCCTTTTCTGCTAGCAGCAACAGGTACCAAACCCTTTCAGTACAATTAACCAGCTTCATTTCCAGCCATTTTTACAGATTCCAGGGGCCATTGTTTTCTTTTAACCAGCAAGCCAATTGACACGGACCTGCATTATTTCCTATTGTGAGTTAGAGGAAGACAATTCCTAAAGAGGGGAGAAACAGAAACGCCAAGAGTTTCATGGAAAACTTTCATCAGTCACTGTAGTAAGCCTCCCTCCTGGAGGCTGAGGTCCCATCTGTGGAGGAGGGTTTCCTGAAAGAAAAGATCCTTAATTCAGCACAGCAGGGGGCAGGGCCCATAAAATCTCTGCCCTGCCCCTGAATGTCCCAGTGAGACAACAAAAGCCACAAATACCTTTAAATCTACCCCAGAATTCAAAAATTTCAACCTATTATAGCAAAATCACAGAGCAAATTAAGCTACATGAATAGGCAGAAATTTTTCAGCAAATCAACTGTTTAACCAGATGAGCGACGAGTAAACAAAAAATCAAAGTAGTTTTTGCTTTCACACAGACCGGTAAATCACACTCTCTCAGACTAGCCCAGGCTGGAGCTGAGCTGATAATGCCTGGCTCCCCAGATACCTCGGACCAGAATTCTTGACCGATGTCTCCGTGAGAATCTACCGGAGGAGTTAAGCTTGCATCCAGCCCTCCTTCTTGGTAGCAAACAAACAGAAGAGTGAACCCATAATTACTTAATAGAATCTGAATTCACTCACCTTTGAGTCCTGATTCCTGATTACCTGACGAAGTCCTATGACTTCTAGGGAAGTGATCAAATTCCCTATTCTACTCACTTGGAGTGGGTCTGACTGTCTGAGGTCCTTACTTTACAGATTCTGTCGACAGGTTCAGAGGTGTCCATCCGCTCTCTCCAGATGCTGGCCAGGTCCTGGGCTGAGGTCTGGGAACGCATGGAGTTCCTCCTGGTTCAATTCTTCTGAAATCAGCAGCAAGGCGCCTTCCAGGGGCCTGTCCTGGGCCTCCGAGCCCCAAACCCCATTATTTACTGGAGGCTTCAAAGCCGGAGGCTTTAATGCCGATGTCAGTAGCTTCCCAATTTCAGGGAACCATATGTTACAGAAGAGTAAAGAAATGCCAAGCACACTTCATGGAGAAAGGGAAGGAGTCCTTTTAATAGGCATTGGTTACCAATGGACCCTGGGAAGAATTTTCCAAATCAGAGCACACAATACACAGAGGCTTCACTTTTTATAAGCTTCTGGGTCTTTGTTTTGCAAATATGGTTCCACTCCCTTGTAGGTCTAGGTGCAAGGCCACATCCCAGGATGGTTCTGTGCTGGCTGGTGCCAGCACAACAACCCCCTGCCCTACTTCAGGGCAGGGCTTTGTTTGGTTTTATGGCCTGACATTCCTTGCAAGACCAGCTTCCTCCTCAGCATAATTAGGTTTAACCTTATAGCCCTCCCTAGTTCATTTCTAGGTAGCTAATGGGCTGTGGGAGGTGCAACAAGTGCTGCCAAAACAAGGTGAAATTCACAAGAACATTGTAACCAACCATGTTGACTATTTCCTTGTTTTGCTTTGACTATAAAATAAAGCCTCAGCTTCCAGGCTGGATCTTTTCTGTGTCCTCATCCAGGCACAGGATCCATCGAGCCTCAGTTGTATTCTCTTGTCTATCTTCTTTAATCCTTCACTGCCCATCCTCAGGTTCACCTTTGGCCAACCTGGCACCACACATGTGGCACCCAATGTGGGTCCCGAGTATGGGGAACTACAATTGCAAGGTGAAAGGGTGCTACAGTGAAGCACGTGCAGAAAGCAAAAAATAAGGTAAGGAGTGCAGTTTAGTAATAGCAAGGCATAAAACATGGGAAATTCAGGATCTCTGAAAGGAAAGGGATCTCTAAAACAATGCAAATTCTCAAATTTCTTAAGGTGTCAAAAGGTACTCCCTTAAATCAGGCTCAAGGAAAATGAGTGCTCTTGTCACCTGTTTATTGTTAGTCTATTAATCATGTCTTTAATTTAACTTTAAAGAAACAGTGGATGGCTAGACCATTACTAAATTTCCCCAGAGCAAACAGAATGCAGGCCTGGGGAGAGAAAGAGTATGAGTGGTATCCATGGCCAGTAAATAACACAGGTTCTAAGAAAATTCCCTAGAGAGAGGGAAGTAACTAAAAAAGGGCTTAGCCCATTAAATCATAGGTCTTTTGATGATTCTGTAAAATGGACGCTCGCTCTCAGGAGTGTTATTAAAAGTCTCATTTTTACCAAGCTTTTATTTTTCAGTCCATCATTTGAAATTTGGATAGATGAGACATTTCTCACAATTTAGGGATGCATCTGGGATTTCCGTACCCATGAAGAGAAAAAGACTAGTTTAAGAGAAGGTGTGTCCTCCTCCCCCCCATTTTGGTTGGCTCTTGGACTGAGCCCTATCTCTTCAAGGATGCTATAGAATTTTTCTTTAACAGATGGCCAAAATGACACAAGGAAAATATACAGGCTGGGTTTAGGCAACAAGATTAGTGTCTCCATAACAATAAGTAGTTCTTGAATAATAATAGACTACATTCCAGGATTACCTCACAGGACCCGGGACACTCTTGTTTTTATAAATGAAAATAAAATAAAATAATACTTTAACATTAAAGCCACTGAAAGTCAGTAAGTTATCTCTGTTACAGAATTTGCCAAAGAAAATGCCTTAGATAAGAATAATTGACTTTAAAGTCTTAAAGTTGTTAAGGCAAAATGTATACAACTAAAATGAAAGAATTTGTAATAAAGCCTTTTCAGTAATCATTATAAATGTGTTAACAATAAAAGTCCAGTAACTCCAGAGGAGACTGACTTTACTTTCTGTTTGAGGAAAGGCCAGTCCCAGGGGCGCTGCAGCAGCAACCTTAGATTTATCTCTAAGGAAAAAAGTGGCGGTTTTATACTCAAGCGGCTATAGGCCTGCTCCCTCCTCCCCCTGCTTTTTCACCATGCCTATACATAGTTTTCCAGTCCTTGGTAACTTAAAGACTTTAGAACATTGCTAAATTAAATAATAAAAATTATTAAATAGGTATTTTAAAATAACAACATGCTGAAATATCAATATGAGTTTGCCTCATATGAAACATCCAGAAGATAGAATTGAATCTATTAATTAAATATGCCTTGTGTTTTATTTGAAATATATCCTTTAAAATATAAATATATTACTAATCTGAGAAATGCTAAATATTTAACTTGCCAGCTAAAATTTAAGGCTCCTAAGAGTTTAAAGTTCAAATTAAGTTGAGAGAAATTAAATGGTTGTGATAACAAAATGCATAAAGTATAGAAATTCATCTTTAAGAAAAATAAATCTTGTATTTTCTCTGGAGAAATTGGTAGTTCAAAATATATTGTAGTCTTTATGTGTATTACATGTGGTAAAATTTCAACTTAGGATATAATATTTTATTGGCCTAATTAAAAAGCATTAATTCTATGGTCTTAACCAAATTTTTAGTATTAACACCAGTTTAAATTTAATTGATATCTTTGAAAAATAATTACAAAAAGTGTTTAACATAATCTTTGGGTTATGTATATTTGGTAGTCTTTCAAAGTTAAATTTCAAGACTTTAACTGTGAGAGAATTTTGGGACATTTCAAGGGCCCTGAAATGATTCAAGGATTTATTCTCTCTTCTTAAAAGACATATTTTAAAACTAAATTGAGCTGATCTAATATACTCAAAATCTCATGGGAAGCTTTATCAAATAAAAATTAATAACTGTGTTCTATTCAAATACATATATTTTAAATGTTATAAAGGTTTCAACCTCTAAGTTTGGCCAGCAAGGTTGCTGAATACTTCGTTAGTTTTTCACAATATAACCAAAGTCTTATATAAACTCTAAAGTAAGATTTGCATACATATACACATAAGCACTAGCCAAAAAGAATACTGTTTAAAAGTAAATCTAAAGTGGAGAAATTTTAAAATATCTACCACTACTATTTACAAAGTAAACTAAAAAGTTATTATTTAGGCAATAAATCTCACCATTAATAAGACATCATAAGGAAAAAGAAAGTTACTTTTACTTGAGATGTATGCATTGCAACATTGGACAGCATGTTTCTCTCCTACTAGTTTTTTCTGAAAATCAACCAAGTTGGTTGTTCTGTTTAAAAAGAAAGTAAAAGTTTTTAAAAGAAACTCCCTAAATGTGGCTTAGAGATTGCTCTGGGAAAAAAAATATAGTGCGAAATGCCCTTCAAATACTTAGAAAGCATACTTAAAAAAATCAATGTATTAGGCATCAAAAGGTAGACATACCAAAGGATTGCTTCAAGACCTTAAATGTCTTTTAGAAATTATTAGAGGATATTAATTAGTTAAAACCTTATCTAAAAATCTTTATGGAAGAAATGACAAATGTAGTCAACATATTTAGGAATCCTAAGAAAGTTTTTATTAAGTGTATGCAAAGAACAAATGACAGAAATGGAGGAAAGCAAACTACTGGATATAGAGTTGAGAACTATGATTTTAAGGTTTTTCAAGAATTTTCTAGAATCCGCCGATAAGCTTAGTAATATTATACAGAGATCCAACAACAGACTAGAGGTTTGCAATAATCAAATCAAAGATTTGAAACATGAAAAAGCAAAAAGCACCCAACTGGAAGAGAAAAAAGAAAAAAGAATCCAGAAATGTGAAGATAGTGTAAGGAGCATCTGGGACAACTTTAAGCGTACCAACATTAGAATTATAGGGGTACCAGAAGAAGAGAGAGAGCAAGAGATTGAAAACCTATTTGAAGAAATAATGACAGAAAACTTCCCCTACCTGGTGAAAGAAATAGACTTACAAGTTCAGGAAGCACAGAAAACCCCAAACAAAAGGAATCCAATGAGGACCACACCAAGACACATCATAATTAAAATGCCAAGGGCAAAAGACAAAGAGAGAATATTAAAAGCAGCAAGAGAAAAACAGTTAGTTACCTACAAGGGAGTACCCATACGACTGTGAGCTGATTTCTCAACAGAAACCATGCAGGCCAGAAGGGAGTAGCAAGAAATATTCAAAGTGATGAATAGCAAGAACCTACAACCAAGATTACTCTACACAACAAGGCTATCATGTAAAATTGATGGTCAGATAAAGAGCTTCACAGACAAGAAAAAGCTAAAGGAGTACATCACTACCAAACCAGGATTATTTGAAATGCTGAAGGGCATTCTTTAAGAAGAGGAGGAAGAAGAAAAAGGTAAATATAAAAAGTATGAACAACAAAGTGACAACAAATACATATCTACCATCAAGTGAATATAATAATTCAATAGAAATATCTGATGAACAGAATAAACTGGTGAATAGAATATAAGTAAAGGCATAGAAAAGGAATGGACTGACAATTCTCAGGGGGAAGGGGACATGAGGGTTATGGGAAGAGACTGGGCAAAAATCTTACATCTATGGATGAAGACAGTGGTGGAGGTAAGGGCATGGGGTGTGGGGGGGAACCAGGTGGAGGGGAGCTATGGGGGTTTAAAAAAAGGAACATCTGTAATAATCTGAACAATAAAGATTTAATTTTTAAAAAGAGAAAAAAGTATATGCAAAGACCTACAGAGTCATTTCTCTAATTTTGTGGCTCTCATGTAATAGCAGTTTGCAACCATCTGAAAAATATAAATGCCAAGTGGTTTGGGGACATCTAGTAAATTCTATCTTCCCTAAACCAAGGACACTTAAAAGTAAATAATGTGTATTTTGCCTCACTAACCAAAGCTTATGTCTATATACTCGAAAAGAATGATAGCAGAAATCCAATTAGTGTCCTTTACTGTCCACACCCTAGGACAAATAAAATTGGAAAATAAACTTATTTCAGACTGATTTAAATTGACAAATTGAAATAAGTATGTGAAGCAGGGGAACTAAGACAGATAGTGGAAGGTTACCAGAGGCTTAATATTGTCTCAGAGGCTTGTCTCTCATCTGGAGATTACGTATTATGGAAGTATCCTATCCGTGTTTGTGCTGACATTGGACCAGCCTACATTCAGGGTGTAGTATTAGCTGCTGCATTAGAGGAGATGTTACTTGTTGGTCAGCAGAAATAGAAAGGGGGCTGCTTTATCTGTGGTAAACTAGGGCATTTTGCTAAAGACTGTAATGCTGTAAACGGAAGTCAGAAGGCTACAGGGAGTGGAAACAAGAAGCCTGGACTATTTCTAAGATGCAGGAGAGAAAAGTTTTGGGTAAATGAATGCTGCTCCAAGATTGATGTTGATGATAATGCAATGCCCCCTAGGGCAGGGAGACTTCAAGCAGGGCCAGCCCCGGCCACACCAAACAGTAGGGGCCTTATCCTTAACCCCATGGCAGCCTTTCCAGCCGGCTCAGTCCCAAAGTCAGCAGTTCAAAAACTTTACTGTGCCAATCCAGGAAGCATAGGATTGGACCTCAATCTACCCCTGATATGTACCAACCCCAGAGATGGGGCCTCAGGCCATTGCCACAGGAATGTATGGTCCTCTTCCCACAGGCATCATGGGACTAATTTTAGGGAGAAGTAGTTTAACATTAGAAGGGTTTCAAGTTCTCCCTGGGGTAATAGATCAGGACTATAGTGGAGAAATTAAAGTAATGGCACAAACAATTAATACTATAAATCAGGTCTTACCAGAAACAAAAATAGCACAAATTCAAGATCAGGCAATAGTGGAAAAAGCTAATCCTACTTTTAAAAAGCAATTACAAAAACAAAAAGAGGGAGAAGGATGTTATGTGTTAAATTTTTTGGATTACAATGCAGAGAGTTGTACAGCAGCTGAAAGGCATCAGAACTCCAGTGCAATAGCCTCTACCCAGTTAGCCCGGTGAAAGGATGCATAAAGCAGACAAGAGTTTTACCAAATCCAGTAATGATGTGGGAAGAGGTTGTGATTTGTATCTTTCCAGAAGGAGCAGAGCAGCCAATTTGGGTGCCAGAGCATTATGTGCATCACCACAATGGACCCAAAGAAGCTCTTTGTTTCTTTGTTCAAAAGACTGAGAGTTGCCCCAATGACAGCAATGCAGAAGAAGAAGAAAACGAAGGCTACTCAAAGCGCTGAAGTGCCAGCATGGGGTCAGCTGAAGAAGTTAATGACTGAAACCCAGCAGATGGTAGAAAAGCGAGAAGTGGAAGCTACTCCCTCAACCATGTTTCTAGCTATGCTAGCATTAGTTAGCTGCCAGTCTTCTGTAAAGTCTTGTGCAGCCAAGTCCAAGGACTCTGAGTAACTATACACCAGCAGCAAAAGACTTTCATTTTGTAGCTGAAAATGTTAACAGGCTGTAGTTTGATTTCTCTTATTGCTGTGTTGCATTGGCATTGTTATGTTATTATTTTAATAGCCAGAGTTTTGTTCTTGATGTTCAAGTTTTAAAATATTAACATGTATGTAGTTTTGTTTTTTTTTTGCATTGGCATTGTTTTGTTATTGTTTTAATAGCTGAGCTTTGTTCTTGATATTTAAGTTTTACTTTTATTATAGTAGCTTAAAAACAAAAAAAGGGAGAGATGTAAGAAGCGGCTATAGTGTCAAGCCTTGGACTGACCTGTGGCAGGGCCACAAACAAGTACAGTTTGGAGAGCAGAGCCCTCTCAGCATAATTAAGTTTAACTGTATAGCCCTCCCTAGTTCATTCCTAGGTAGCTAATGGGCTGTGGGAGATGCAACAAGTGCTGCCAAAACAAGGTGAAACTCACAAGAACATTGTAACCGTGTTGACCACTTCCTTGTTTTGCTTTTACTATAAAATAAAACCTTGACTTTCAGGTTAGACTTTTTCTGTGTCCTTATTCAGGCATGGGAGATCCACCAGGCCCCAGCTGTATTCTCTTGTCTGTCTTCTTTAATCCTTCACCACCCCTCCTCAGGTCCACCCTTGGCCATGCTGGCATGGCACAATTTAGAAGGGAGCTAAAAACTGAGTTACATATGCTTGTAGGAGAGGATGTAGTTCAGAACAAAGGAATCTAGGAAGGTAAGGGGACATTTGAAAAGTGGTGAGGACACTGGATTTATACGTCATTGAGGTTCAAGAACATTCATGTAGGGTTGTAGAAGAAGGGCTCACAATACAAAAAAGAATTAAATTTGTAATGGCAAGTTTCATAAGGTGAAATGTTTATTGTTAATTCCAAAATTTGACCATGTATTGCAGTTAGGGTTCTACAAACAAACAAACAACAAAACAAAACACAACATAAAACCCAGAACCAATAGGATGTGTATGTATGTATGTAGAAAGAAATTTATTGAAAGGAACTGGCTCTAAAAGACCTACAAGGTGGGCCAGCAAGCCCAGGAGAGCTAATGCTCCATTTCTAGTTTGAAGGCCAGGAAGAGCCAAAGTTACATGTGAAGTTCAAAATCTACTGGAGAATTTAGTATACAGGTACTTATTATTTATAAATAAATGAAACCTTGAAATTTCCAACTAGTTAAAAATATAAAGCATTACTTAGAAATCCCAGTAATATTTCTACTTTTGGTTACCTATGATTAACTACTACTCTTACTTCTATCACCAAGAAAGTTTAGTCTGCTTTAACTTCATATAACACAACTTCATGTACTCTTTTCTGAGTTCTTTGCTCAATGTTTTGTTTGTGACAGTCATCCTTGTTGGACGCAAAAGTTCATTCTTTTTGTTGCTTCACAAAACATTTCTCAGTCCCAGCACACTTGACATTTTGGGCTGCAAAATTTTTTTGTGTGGAGCTGTCTTGGGCATTGTAGGATATTTAACAGGCAGCCCTGGCCTCAAAGGCAAGATGCCACAGCATCTGTACTTCTAAACAACCCAGTTGTGACAACCAAATATGTTTTTAGTCATTACTAAATGTTAGCTAGGCCAAATCACCACCTTTAGGAATTATTGATCCAGAACCATTAAAACTGTCTCTATTGCAGCACATCATAATCTCATAATAGGTATCCAGAGTCTAAACAGACATAAGGGCTGAGAAAAATATGGAAGAAGGGGCCACTTAACAATGCCTGAGGAAGATGTCTTCTTTATCTCAAAACAGTTTAACCTGCCTGACTCTCTGTGGAGAAGCTAAAAGCAGAATGACCCAAACCACTGACTCACATAAACATCATCAGATCTCAGTTTTGTTATTGTTGTAGCTTTATTTATTTATTTTTTAAAAATATATTTTATTGATTTTTTACAGAGAGGAAGGGAGAGGAATAGAGAGCCAGAAACATTGATGAGAGAGAAACATCCATCAGCTGCCTCCTGCACACCCCCTACTGGGGATGTGCCCGCAACCAAGGTACATGCCCTTGACCAGAATCAAACCTGGTCAAGGTTTTCAGGCCAATGCTCTATTCACTGAGCCAAACCGGTTAGGGCTGTTGTAGCTTTATTAATGAACTAGGGGCCCGGTGCACAAAAATTTGTGCACTTGGCGAGGGGAGGAGGGGGTCCCTCATCCTGGCCTGTGCCCTCTCACAGTCTGGGACCCTCGGGGGGGATGTCCACCTGCTGGCATGCATGGTCAGCCTGGGTGAGTGACTGAGGGCTGTTTTCAGGCTGGCCACAGCCCCCTCAGGGTTCGTGCACTGGGGGGTGGGATGGCTGGTGAGTGCAGGCATGGACGTTTCCAGCTGGGTGGCCCACCATCGCAAATACCTGGTGGGCCCCCACCGCTGAAAGTTGGATTGCCTGAACTGTATTCTGACCATTCTCAGTAGCTTTCAGTAACCTGAGCATAAAAAGAAAGAAATTAAATGATAGCATTACCCAGTAATCAATGGTATGGTTTTGCTGGCTGGGTGTTTTGGAATAATGGT
>PVJC01005040.1:0-60885 GCA_004026665.1 Murina feae
TACTGGGGACTAAGCTCAACCCCGGGCATGTGCCCTTGACTGGAATCAAACATGGAAACCTTCAGTCCATAGGTGGACGCTCTATCCACCGATCCAAATCACCTAGGGCTAAAAACATTTTTTTTTTTAAATGACTTAAAAATTTTGTGGGGTTTATATTTTATATGTTACATAGGCTTTATTTTCTGTCAAATTACCTAAATCTTAATTTCCTCCAAATTTTTTATTGTGGTAAAATACAGGTAATAAAATTTACTATCTTAACCATATTTAAGAGTACAACAAATGCATTCATATTATTTGTACTCATTACCAGCATTCATCTCTAGAACATTTTTTATCTTGTAAAAATGAAACTCTATATCCATTAAACAATAACTCTCATTCTCTCCTCTTGGCTCTTGGCAGCCACTTCTTTTTGTCTCTAATTTTGATTCTCAAAGTACATTATTTAAGTGGAATCATACAGTATTTGTCTTTTTCTGACTGGTTTGCTTCATGTAACATAATATCATCCATGTTGTAGCATGTTTTAGAATTTTCTTCCTTTTTAGGCTGAATAATATTCCATTATTTGTACACATTTTGCTTATGCATTCATTTGTCAATGGGCACTTGGTTTGCTTCCACCTTTTAGCTGTTGTGAATAAAGTTGCTAAACCGTGATGCTTCAAAATCATATGAAATGTGACATGCAACTTTAAGGAAAAGAAGTCCCCCTTTTATAGGTCCCGTATTGTCTTGTGTTGACTTGTCTGATGTACTATGTATAGTTGTGTTTCTTTTCCAGGTGAACCGTCCGATTGGCCGGGTACAGATCTTCACTGCAGACTTGTCTGAAATTCCCCGTTGTAACTGTAAAGCTACTGATGATAACCCCTGTGGGATAGACTCTGAGTGCATCAACCGGATGCTGCTTTATGAGTGCCACCCCACAGTATGTCCTGCCGGAGGACGCTGCCAAAACCAGTGCTTTTCTAAGCGCCAGTACCCAGAGGTGGAGATTTTTCGCACATTACAGAGGGGCTGGGGTCTTCGAACAAAAACAGATATTAAAAAGGTGAAGAAAACTTGTTAATTTCCATTTTTTTCTCAATTGCTTAATATGATTAATTCCTCTTGATGACTATGAAAAAAATTGATCATAGAGAAAAATAACATAGTGTAGGGATAAACATTATTGTTCATGCAAAACATATCCTTCTAAGTTTATGCAAAACATATCCTTCTAGAGTTTAGAGGCTTAAGAATAGGTGTTCTCCTTTATCTGTAACGTCCTTAGTATTGATCATGTTCATTGTGTGTGAGGATGAAAAAACAAGGGAAATTCAGAGATATTATGGCCTTACTTGCTTTTTTTCTCTCTGAAAATCTTACCACCTGTAAGTTAAGAGAGGATAGTGAGCACATCATTTAGAGGTGTAGATCACTTACTAATAAAATTAAGTGTATTTTTACTGAGGGAAAATAGGTTTGGGTTCATAGAACACAAAGGAAAAGATGATTGCACCTTTTCTAATGAAAGTGAAGTAATATCTTCAAACTTGGAAGGACCAGCAAGTTTCTAATAAATAGACAATATTGTATAGTTTTTTGTAGAATAAATCTTATTTGACATTTCAATAAAATAAATATTATTCTGATTACACTTTCTAAAGAATTCCACTGAATTTGTCTCTAAAAAAGGAAATTAATCTAGGTTGACCTATTTAGTCATTTGCTAAGACATTGTGCTGAGGATGCAGTGATCAACAAAGGAGACATGTTCCAGGCTTTCATAAAGTCTACATTTCAGAAGGGGAAAGATATTGCAGAAATCATCACCCCGGGTGGAAGCAGAAAGGTTTCTGGAGGCATGTGGCAAAGGTCCTGAAACTTGTTTGTCTTTGAAAATATTTTAAGTTGAGACTTAGAAAATAAGTACCTATTGGCTTAGGTCAGCTGAGTGTTAAAGCATTGCATATAGAGGAGACAGCATGAATGAGAGCCAGTGTGACTGTAGTGATTAAGTCAGGGGAACAGTGGTGTGAAATAGGAAAGGGCAGCAGGGCATGTTCTAAGAAAAAGGAACCTGCCTATATTAGGGAAACTGACTTAACTAAAGAATTTGGGCAAGTAAAGGGGGATCGACTGTCTATTTCACTGTTACAATGGAGCTTTAGTTAATGTACTTCCATTTTGGTTGAACTTTGGTGTCCAGTGTTTTCCTCTTTCTCCAAATGGCAGAGGTAGCAGTGGGGAGGTGGTTTTATTATCAGATAGTTGAAGCATCATATTTGTTAGTTTCTTGAATAAATCTTTGTTAAGTGACTAGGTACATACACATGAATTGCTTTGGAGAATTTGTGGAGAATAATGAATCTATTATTTTCATTATTTTTTTTTAAATAAGGTGTACCAGACCCTGGCCCATGCGTGTACTTGTAAATATAGTTGTGTTTTTTTGCCATTAAGTCAAGAGCTCTTTCTGTCCTAGGGTGAATTTGTGAATGAGTATGTGGGTGAGTTAATAGATGAAGAAGAATGCAGAGCTCGAATCCGTTACGCCCAAGAACACGATATCACTAATTTCTATATGCTCACCCTAGACAAAGTAAGTAATGGGTTGTGAAATTAGTGTTGTCCCAGCCATAGTGTTTGTAGGCATGTCATACACTACCTAAAATAGTGTCTTTCCCCCGTGGTCAGGATTGATCAGGGTTCTAAAGTAGGTAAGCTTGCTCATTTCTGGCTATACATCCATGGGCAAAGGCAATACTGCTTTTACCCATTTTTTTTAGCTATGCAGTATAAATTGGGGACTATATCTGTTAGTATTTTTCCTGTAGAATTAAAATTTGAAGCCAGAAAGGTTAAATAATAAATCTTTCATTGTACAGATTGAAAAACTGATTTGTTGCTATTTAATTAATGCATTGAGGGCATATAAATTGACAGTGGAACTCAGCTTATGAACCCAAGTCAGCTTTTTAATTATAGGAATTTTCTGATGAGTTTTCATTTCATTGGTGCCTAGAATTATATTTGGAACTATTCCTAATGCTAGCATTATCATGTATTTATTTTATGTGTATCTGAGCTTCCTCTTTGTACTTGAATATTAGGTTCTACTAGCCCCCCTCTCCCCAAACACTTTCTTCCACATTCTTTCCTGGTGTGAAACTTTGAACATTTCATTTTTATCAAGTTATATCCTTATGGTTTGTGAGATCCTCACCCCAGGTGTTCTCATCTTTGTTTGAAATGGGTCTCAATATCAGTATTAAAGTCTCCTTAGGTGATTTCTGATAGACTACCTAATTTAGTGGATGGGGCAAGCTTCTTCTTTTAGGTCTTCAAACTTTAGCATATTATCAGAATCACCTAATAAGCTTATTATAGCACAGATTGCTGGGCCCCACCTCATAGTTTCTTTAAATTCCCAGATAGTTATGCTGATCCAACAAGTACACTTTAAGAATCACTCTTCTGAAGGCTGGAATGGCTCAGTGAGTGAGCATCAACCTGTGAACCAGGAGGTCAACATTTGATTCCTGGTCAGGGCACATGCCTGGGTTGCAGGCTCCATCCCCAGTAGGGGCATGGGGGAGGCAATCAATCAGTGATTCTCATCATTGATGTTTCTATCTCTCCTCCCTCTCCCTTCCTCTCTGAAACCAATAAAAATATGAATTTTTTAAAAATCACTCTTCTGGGAGGTTCAAACTATGCATAGGAACCTCTAGCATGTTAAAATTCTTAGAAAGTGATGAGCAGTATCTGTTGGAATTCTAGGATCGGATCATTGATGCTGGTCCCAAAGGAAACTATGCTCGTTTCATGAATCACTGCTGCCAGCCCAACTGTGAAACACAGAAGTGGTCTGTGAATGGAGACACCCGTGTTGGCCTTTTTGCTCTGAGTGACATTAAAGCAGGTAAGAATCACCTAAGAATTATGGAACTAAGAATGGAATTTCAGATTTTATCATCTTAAAATCCCATATCTCATCTAATAAAAGAGTAACATGCAAATTAACCCTCCGTTACACCCACAAGCCACAGGCACCAACTAATCAGGAGCAGATATGCAAATTAATTCAACTAAGATGGCAGCAGCCATGGAGCTGGAGTTTCCCCAGGCAATGAAGGAAGCCAGCGCCCTGCGGGCCCTGAGCTCACTTAAGGCTACAAAGTTTCAATTATAGAAGATAAACAAACCCAAGAAACCTGCTTCCAGCCAGGCACCCCAGTAGGGACCCAAACCCTGAAGGGGCTGAAGGCAGCCTGAAAACGGCCCTCAGCCCCTCGCCCAGGCTGGCCACACCCCCATGGGGTGAGGGTCCCCACTAGGGGACTTGACAAGCCTGCAAACAGCCATCAGCCCCTCACCCAGGTTGGCCAGGCACGCCAGCAGGTGGATATCCCCTGAGGGGTCCCAGACTGTGAGAGGGCACAGGCTTCTAGTGTCCTATGATCTAAAATGAGGTTTGCAAACTCCTAAAGATATATATAAAAGATTTTCCAGGTGGTACTTGGCATGGATTTTTTTTGTTGGTGAAGGTGTGATAAAATATACAGTATCTTCAAGCTTTGTGTATGGATGATTTTAAAAGAATAAATTTCCAAACCTTTTATATGAAAACTAGAGGCCTGATGCATGAAATTCGTGCAGGAGTAGGCCTTCCTTCCCCCAGCTGCCGGCATCAGCTTCCATCTGGCACCTGGGACCCAGGCTGTCCTCCCTGGGACACCCGGGCAGGCACCCGGGACCTAGGCTTCCCTTACAGGCCTGACTTTGTCCCGAAGGTCATCCGGTCTAATTAGCATATTATGCTTTTATTATTATAGAAGATTAGTCTGCCTTAGAAAGCATCAGCAATCCATGGATCCTTTCTGACCACCACTTTCATAGTCCATCATCCCCGCCCCCTGCCGCCACCCCCGCCCCACCCCCACCCCACCCCCACCCCCGCCCGCCAAAAAAACCAAATATTCTTTTCTCTTTAATTTAAATACACTGCCTAGGAGTTGTTTTGGCTTTTCAGAATTTTAAAGGTTCTGACAATTTTCATATTTCAAAAACTCAGCCATTTGTTCATTTTTCCTGTGTTGACCACTTAAAGTATTAACTGAGGAAGGTAACAAAGCTTGATTGTCACTGTGCTCTGTGATGCTGCTTTTTAAAATGATGATTTGTATCAAGTTTTTTGAATAGATGGTTTCAGAATAAATTGGATAAGTTGCTACTTTGTAACTGGAATTATAAAGTGAATACAATAACAGCTACCATTTATCAGATGCCAGACACTGTTCCAAGCATGTTACCTAATATAATCTTTGCAAAAGTGCTATAAATGATGTGGTATCATACCTATGTTACTTGGATTCTTGGGTTTCACTCCTCTCTCATTCTTTTCTTCATTTTTCTCTCTAACTACCCCAGGATGGGGGAGGGTGTATATGGTTCCTCTGTATTTATTACTCAGATGTTACTCAGTTATATGACTTCAGTTCTTGCATCTGACCTGACTGCTTTCTCTACCACATTTGTACTCAGAACTTTAGTCTGTCCATGGGGATGGTTTCCTCTGCCATATCTAGCTACAGATTTTCTCTTCTCTTTTCCCCTGTATCAGCTCAGGTATCATGTGTGGCAATTCATAGATTTTCTTGTCCTCACTTGACTTGTCTGTATGGGTGTGATGGGAAAGTGAGACAGAATGTGCTGAGTGCCATACAGAGTGCCTGTAGGAACTGCAGCCTTGGCAAATGGAATTAGAACTTTTCAGCCTACTGTTCTCCTTACTCATTCAACCTCCTGAGCTCTTCACATATCTCTTATTTTCTGCCTCCCACATGTGTCATATACTCCCTTCACCATCTCCAGGATTATTGTATGTTGGACTCTTCTAGAATGTTATAAACTTTCCTTTATGTGCACTGATATATTCTGATTTATCCCCTTATGTGCTTATGTTTACACAGTGGATGTTGAATGAGCAGATTATTTCAAGGATCCTTCTATCTTATACTTATGTATAGCGTTTAGTTGCATTATAAGCACATAAAATTTATGAAAATTGAGTTACATACTTTTAAATTGTTTAATAAAAATAGTGTGATAGAATTACCCATTATTTAGTCCAGTAAATTCACAGAGAGTATGAGAGGGGAACATGACTCTGCTGTTACCTTTGTCAATCTCAGTTCCTGCAGGTTCCTTGAATTGTGAGCCTTTCACTAGGCCATGAGTGGTTTTAGTATTCAGACCATTTTGTACCCCTAGATATAAGCTACCTGCTTAAAAATCTAGCTGCAAGTAAATAATCTATTTCTAATATTAGATGAAAAACTGTCTTGATTAGTCTCACTGGTAGATGAGTCAGTCTGCAATGTGAAATTTAAGATTTGACAATTTTGACTGAATGACAGTCATCAAAGCCATTACCCCTGCCCAGAGACATCCTCTTGGTATACGTATATAAAATTCTTGTATTTGTTAGGCCTTTACTAATGTGTTTTGAGTTTGTGTTTTATTTGTTTTCTTGGTTTTGATGACATGCACAACAGAAAGGAGACTTTTCCTACCTTAAAGTATATTTGTACATCTCTTTTTAAAAGTTTAGAAATTATTGCTATGTGTATTATGTCATATTCTCTCAACAAGCCTGTGTGAGATTGGCTATTTCTCCTTTTAATGGATATACTCAGGGCTCAAATCACTCAGATTATGGTGTAAGTGGGATGTAAAGCCAGGACTTTACGTCTGTGGTCTAGAGTTCTCTCACATTATTCTATACTGGGATGTCTTTCTCTTGACTCCTGCCAGGTGCTCACCTTGGCACAAACAGGTTTTCTTCATACCTGCATTCCCAGTGCCTGGCACATCAATATAGTTGTTGTCTGTTTGTTTGGGGGAATGAATTAATATACTAGTATTTTGGATCTGAATGGTTAGAAAACAAATTTAAAAAACCAACTTGGGATATTAATACTTCTATAGTAAAAGTTAGTTTAAATATTACTTGTTAAGCCATTTAAGTTTTTCTCTTATTAAGTTATATTAGGTGGTTAATGTTACAGGATTAGAAGTTATTAATATTTTATTAATATAGTGAGATTTGTAGTTAATTTTTAATGTATTTTTATTGATTTCAGAGAGGAAAAGAGAGGGCTAGAGAATTAGAAACATCAATGATGAGAGAGAATCATTGATCAGCTACACACACCCCCACTGGGGATCAAGCCCGCAACCCGGGCATGTGCCTGACTGGGAATCGAACCATGACATCTTGGTTCATAGGTTGACACTCAACCACTGAGCCACGGTGGCTGGGCTAATTTTTTATTCTTTTAAAAATTAATAATTTCTCTTGGAAGTCAATATACTTTTTGTAATTAATACAGAAATAACGTAATTAATACCATAGATATTAATCTTTTCATGGTCTCTTATGCAGGCACTGAACTTACCTTCAACTACAACCTAGAATGTCTTGGGAATGGAAAGACTGTTTGCAAATGTGGAGCCCCAAACTGCAGCGGCTTTTTGGGTGTAAGGCCAAAGGTACCTTCTAAACATTAGCATCGGGAATAGTGGTATGGTCCTCCGGCCCTATTCAGGGCAGGATTGAGTCTTTATTTTAAGCTTTCTCTTTGAAATAATGACAGAGAATAGTTGTCATGGTCAATGGCAGTTTGCTGAGTAAGCATTCTGATGATCAGTTTGGTGACACAGGAGCATCTTGGAGTGTTTTAAACAATCTGAGTTCTAACTGGGGATGCCTTCTTAGCTAAGAAGCCCATAAATAGGAATCTTAAAGTGGGTTATTTGCCACATTTTTATTGGTCTCAGCTGATCTTACTCATATGTCCTAATAATAAGCTACTTATATAATATTGTCAATAAATATAAGGTCCTTAATCTTATTGTAACAAAGTATAAACATTGTTGTGAGTTCCTAGTATTTGTATGTGCTTTTTAACTGAATTATAATTCCATAACTGTTAAGAATTGTCTATAAGTCTGCAACCTATTTTTCTTAAATATTATAAAAAACTCTCCTTGCTGTTAACAGTCTTTTCAATCATCATTTTTAGTGACTGTTAAATTTTTTATATAATGGGTGGACCATAATAGTTGAACATCTGGATACTTCTAGATATCTCTCTCATAAGAAACAGCACACTGAAAATTTGTTTAATTTTGATGCATAGTAGATTATACAGTGATTCTAGTTGGGTATTTCCATGATAGATTTTGGATTATGGAGTCAATATTAAGAACTGAAAAATTCAAATTAGTATAGAAACTAAAGAGAATAATCCAATTAAGCAGTTACATATGAAGATAAAGAGTGTCCAGTAATTATTTTGTTAAGTAAGGAGAATTACTTTTATATTATGTTGGATTTTGTTTAGTTGGTTTGGTTAAATGGTCTTGTTCTTTCAGATGCTCAGTTTTTACCTATAAATTAAAATATAACTGAGTTTATAATGATGTTACATGCACTGGGAATGATAGTTTCTGCATCCTTAAGGTCGATGTAGCATTTCACATATGAATCAGTAATAGAGAAATTCAAGAGAAGAAGCTTATGAAAACCACCAGGTTTCATGACCAAGAATGGGAAAACAGGAGACCTGCTGTGCTAGGATCTGTCTTGAGTGTCAGACATGATTTGACTTGGGTAAAAATGCATAGCTTGTTGAAGCCAAGGACCATGAACTAGATTTTTTGTGTCTTCCAAGCACATGGTTCATACTAAGTGCTCAGTGGTTTGTTGAATAAACTAAGAAATGTGTATGCACACACATACAAAGAAGTCGTCCTTAGTTATGAAATTAATGTAAAAATAAAACTTAGAAAGGGGTGACCTTTCACACCAGCCTCTGCATCAAGAAAAAGAACATACCTCTTTAATTTCATTCAGGTAGCAGGGGTAATTGGTACAAAAGTTAATTAATAGAACCACTTACTGGGTACCTTACTGTAACACTGTGATGTGTTAGGTGCCTTTTCTGCATTTTCCTTTACTTATACAACAATCTGTAAGGACTGTGTCTTCCCAGAGGAGAGACTGAGGCTCAGAGAGAATAGTTAACCTGGTCAAGATCATACAACTAATGTGTTGACAGAATGCTGACTATTCAATGTCTGATCTCTAGAATCAACCCATTGCCACGGAAGAAAAGTCAAAGAAATTCAAGAAGAAGCAACAGGGGAAGCGCAGGAGCCAGGGTGAAATCACAAAGGAGCGAGAGGATGAGTGTTTCAGCTGTGGGGATGCTGGCCAGCTCGTCTCCTGTAAGAAGCCGGGCTGCCCAAAAGTTTACCATGCAGACTGTCTCAATCTAACCAAACGACCGGCAGGTTAGTGCCAAAATCTGTTTAGAGTGTTCTGTGTTCTCAGCCAGAATTCTCGAAGCCCTTTAGTCTTCCCATACATCACATGCATAGTATTGAGGGGATTTGGGTCAATGTTCTTACTCTTGGAGTAAATAACAAAGGCTTAGAACCCTATATTATAGAGAAGGGAACAGAAATTCACTTGCTATGTATCAACTATTTTATTTATGTTTCCGTTATGTTATTTTATCCTAACAACCCATAAAGATGAGACCTTTTCACCTTCCCATGATTTAGATAAGGAAACTCAGAATCAAGTTTGGTGAGATGATTTGTCTTCATTAGAACATATAGATGTTGGAGCTGATTGAAAGCCAGGTTTTCTGACTGAACCATGTCCAGCACGGCCAGTGGTGAACCTGAGGAGGGCAGTGAAGGATTAAAGAAAACAACTATATTAAAGAGAATATAGTTGGGGCCAGGTGGATCCCTGGGCCTGGGTGAGGACAGTGACACAACTTGTAAGCCAAATTTTTATTTTATAGTCAAATCACACAAAGCAAAAGAAGAGCGTGGTCAAGATGTTTATAATGTTCTTGTGAGTTTCAAATTTATTTATTTCCTGTTGCAATTCTTTGCACTCTATCAAGTTTTGTTTTGGCAGCACTTGCTGCACCTCCCACAGCCCACTTCCCTCAGCTACAAGGACTACAGAGTCAGACTGTAAGGTTAAGCTTACAACCATAGCCTTTGGTTATAATTGTGCTGGGAGAGCTTTGCCCCTCAAGCCGAGACTTATATGTGGTTAACGCCAC
This sequence comes from Murina feae, assembly GCA_004026665.1. NCBI lineage: Eukaryota > Metazoa > Chordata > Mammalia > Chiroptera > Vespertilionidae > Murina > Murina feae. The sequence continues at coordinate 10,146 of PVJC01005040.1, forward strand.
AAAAGGACCATGCCCTCTCGTCAATCTGAGGCTTGAACCTGTCCAAACACTGCAGCTGCTCTTCACATCTGACCTCAAGTTTACTAAAACATATTCCCTTTCTAAAGAAAGAACAGTTGAGACAGAGTGGAGTTTTAAATCATTCTAATCAGTGAGGTGTGGACTGACACCCTTTTAGACCTGGTTAGCACACTTCCCTCTGAAGGAGATGCAGATGTGTAAGTTATATGAGAAAACTGCTTAGGCAGATGTGGTACCCGGAAATTTGTGGTTGGAGAAGTCACTAACCTTTGCGTGGTGATTTGGAATTAGTGGATTTTAGGGATTTGGACCTGCCATCTATTTTAAATTACAAAGATAAGAAACCAGTGGAAAGCCATTCTAGGTGAGAAGATTATACATCACTAGTGTCCTGTTTCCTGGAGTTGCAGAAAGAACATCTATGGGGTGGGAATGAGGAGTTTGTCCTTCAATATGTGGTTGCTAGGATAATGAAATAGAAAATGAGATAGTATGGGGGCAAGCCATAACATTGACCTAACACTTCCTGGAAGTGTTAATGGGAAATTGTTTCAGAATCAATTACTCATGGCCAGAGCTGGCACAGGCTGTGATAGAACTGATCTGGCCTATGAGCCAGGAGCAAAATCTAGCCAGCATAGTTTATTGGGAAGTGGAGACAAATACACTTGAGGTTAGCTTTGGGTCTTTTCCACTTATTCTGTGTAGACAACACATTTAAAGTTTGTGCTACTTTCAAGACTTAAAATTGAGCAAAGATAAATCTTTTTTTTTTCACATTTGTATATCTGCTCCCACTTCCTACTAATAACTAAAGCAAGAGTTTAAATAGCTGAAATGTCCCCCTTAGAGTTGAATATTTTTTATTTTAAAATATATTTTTATTGACTTTAGAGAGGAAGGGGGAGAGAGAGAAACATCAATGATGAGAGAGAATCATTGATCTGCTGCCTCCTGCACACCCCTCACTGGGGATTGAGCCAGCATGTACCCTGACTGGGAATCAAACCTTGACTTCCTGGTTCATAGGTCAACACTCAATCACTGAGCCAGGCGGGTTGTGCTAGAGTAGAATATTTAAAGGTTGTATAGGACAAAAGGAGTTTGCAAAATATAAAAGTAATGTCCTCATTTTATCTAAGATAAGCATGTCAAACTCAAAGGCTAACACAGGCCAAATAAAGTTTAAGTTTATGTGGGCCACAAAAAAACACACAAAAGCTTCAATTTTCATAGAAATGTAGGTTTATTTCAATAGAGACATGCTGAATACAAAGGGCTGAAATAAATGAGTAATCATTAACATAAAATAATAGAACGTTTTAATAAAAATTAATATTTTTCTTGAACATTAACTTACCAGACACTGAATAACTGCACAAATAAGCGTAACACAAATAAACCTATTTTTCTTGTTCTCCAAAAGGAAAATATTTTCTGTTGCACACACCAAACAAGTCAGTCCAAGACTAATGATGTGGCAATCAGCTGCCAAAATATTCGCAATAGTATTAGTGGAGTGAAATGTTGCACCTGAGCTTAAGTTGCATAAGGGATCACAATTATAGTAATCAATCGTTAACGAACGTTGTAGTTCGTTATTAATAATTATGTATGAGCCCTGGCCGGTTTAGCTCAATGGATAGAGCATTGGCCTGCGGACTCAGGGGTCCCAGGTTCGGTTTCCAGGCGAGGGCATGTGCCTTGATTGTAGGCACATCCCCAGTGGGGAGTGTGCGGAAGGCAGCTGATCAATGTTTCTCTCTCATCAGTGTTTCTAATTCTCTATCCCTCTCTGTTCTCTGTACAAAATCAATAAAATATATTTTAAAAAATAATTATGTATGAAAGGATATTGTAAAAATTTAAGTTACGAAATTTTTATTAAAACATTTCTTAACATACTGATATATTAGCTGGGCCGCAAAAATATTCGTTGTGGACCACGAGTTTGACATGCTTGATGTAAGGGGAGCTTTGGGGTCTTACTCCTTGTTAGAAATAGAAATAACAGAAATAAGGGATTACTCCTGCCTATATATTTATTTCATGCTTAGTTGCTACTTGATACTTGCAGTTATTTTTATATGCAGTTGTGCAGAAGAGGAAGCTGAGATCCTGGGGCTGGGGAAGCATGAGCTATCTCCAGAACAGGGCAGTTTGAAATCACTCCTTTGACCTGGTTCCAGAGCCATGGCCCATCTCTTATTTTCCTAAGCTCTTGTTTCATATCTGTGTTTCAGGGAAATGGGAGTGCCCTTGGCATCAGTGTGACATCTGTGGAAAGGAAGCAGCCTCCTTCTGTGAGATGTGTCCTAGCTCCTTTTGCAAGCAGCATCGGGAAGGTATGCTCTTCATCTCCAAACTGGATGGACGTCTGTCTTGTACTGAGCATGATCCCTGTGGGCCCAACCCTTTGGAACCTGGGGAGATCCGTGAGTATGTGCCTCCCCCAGTACCACTGACTCCAGGCCCAAGCACTCACCTGGCAGAGCAACAATCATCAGGAGTAGCTGCTCAGGGGCCCAAGATGTTGAACAAGCCACCTGCTGAAGCCAACCAGACGTTGTCACTATCCAAAAAAGCTCTGGCAGGGACTTGTCAGAGGCCACCACCGCCTGAAAGACCTCCTGACAGAACTGACTCCAGGCACCAACCTGTAGAAAGGGTCAGGGCACTTGCTGGGTCAGGGACCAAACCCCAGTCTTTGGTATCCAGCCAGAAGTCATTGGATAGGCCGTCTACAGTGGGAGGACCAAGAACCCAACTATCTGACAAACCCTCTCCAGTGACCAGCCCAAGCTCTTCACCCTCAGTCAGATCCCAACCACTGGAAAGACCTCTAGGGGCAGCTGACCCAAGGCTGGATAAATCCATAGGTGCTGCCAGCCCAAGGCCCCAGTCACTGGAGAAAACCCCAGTCCCTGCTGTCCTGAGACTTCCACCATCAGAAAGACTGCTCGTCACCAGCAGCCCCAAACCCCAGACTTCAGACAGGTCTCCAGACAAATCCCATGCTTCTTTGACCCAGAGATTCCCACCTCCTGACAAAGTGCTATCAGCTGTGGTCCAGACACTGGTAGCTAAAGAAAAAGCACTGAGACCCGTGGACCAGAATACTCAGTCAAAAAACAGAGCTGCTTTGGTGATGGATCTTATAGACCTAACTTCTCGCCAGAAAGAACGGGCAGCTTCTCCTCATGAGGCCGCACCACAAGCTGATGAGAAGATGCCAGTGTTGGAATCCAGCTCATGGCTTGCCGGCAAAGGTCTGGGGCAGATGTCTCGAGCTGTGGAGAGAGGCAATGTGTCAGATCCTGTCCTTCAGTCTCCTGGGAAAGCTGTGGCACCCTTGGAGCACCCCTGGCAAGCTGTTAAATCACTCACCCAAGCCAGACTTCTTTCTCCATCCCCTGCCAAGGCTTTTTTATATGAGCCAGCAACTCAGGCTGCAGGAAGAGCACCTGTAGGAGCTGAGCAGATCCCAGGGCCTCCCAGCCAAGCACTGGGTCTGGTGAAACAAGTGAAACAGATGGCTGGAGGCCATCAAGTACCTGGACTTGGTGCCAAGAGTGGGCAGTCCTTCAGGCCTCTTGGGAAGGCCCCATCCTCCCTCTCCACTGAAGAGAAGAAGTTGGCAACCACAGAGCAGAGTCCCTGGGCCTTAGGAAAGACCTCACCAGGGCCAGGGCTCTGGCCCATGTTGGCTGGACACACACTGGCGCCGTCTTGCTGGTCCTCTGGGAGCACACAGACATTGGCACAGACTTGCTGGTCTCTTGGAAGAGGGCAAGACCCTAAACCAGAGCAAAATACATTTCCAACTCTTAACCAGGCGCCTTCCAGTCACAAGTATGCAGAGTCAGGACAGAAATAATACCAGTAAATGTCAGATGACCAGACCAGCTACCCCCAGGGTTCTTGGGGGAGGGAAATATTATTCTCCTCCCTTATAAAACAGACCCCACTACCTTTTCACTGTTATTCTTTCTTTATATCCCAACACTCAGAACTCTGGTGACATTAGCCAGTGGGAGCTTGTGGTTATGTGAAACATGTATGCAAATCCAAGTGGGCCTCAGCCAAGGAGACAGACAGAAGATTGGGTCTCTTTCCCTCAACCTTTACACATGGTCAACTTGAAATAAAAAGTCCACTCTGGAGTCAAACATGGGATTCAATTCCGCTGGTCAGGTTGGACGGTAGAGGGGCTTTCAATGCTATTTCTCCATGCCTACAGAGCCCCACTGAGGGCACCTGATGAACCCTTGGGAGGAACTGATACCCATTCAAACCAGTGGCAATTTCTTGAGCATTCATGGTGCAAGGCCAGGTGCTGGTCACTGATAGGAGATAGAGATAAATAAGACCTGATTCTTACGAGCCTAACATGCCTGCTGGGTTTCTAGGCTGTTTTTAAGAACCTTTGACCAGGAAATAACATGAAGTTTTGAGGGGCCCTGGGGCATGGTCCCAGAAACGATTGTATTGAGCAAGTTTCCTTGGGCTCGGTGTGCATGTGTGCATGTGCATGCATGTGTGCTCATGCAGCTGTCTACAAAGCAGGGTGGGCTGCAGAGGCCAAGGGAGATTGTTGGCTGGGCAGCCACTACCACTGCTTCTGTCTGAAGATCTATACTTAGTGGAATAGCTGGTTGTGGGGAGGCTGGGCTCTACAATGACATAGCTTTCCCACAGTGTAAGAAGGCAATTGGCAAGCTTATCTTTCTTTTTTACCCATTTTCCTCCTTTTACATCAACCCACCCTATGCCCGTCCCCCACACACTCAGGTGCTTTCAGATTTCAGAGTCTTGGGCAGTGGGCCTAGGCATCTCTAAGCAAGCTCTGAGCTATATCCATCACCAGCTCAGGGAGGGTGCCAGATCCTGTCAGAAAATGACTTCAATTCTGATCCTTTGCTCTCCTGCCTGATTGGAGTCCTCTTCTTCACTAGTGGATTTCACCACCCTCCCCTGAGAATTGTGCTGTGTTGAGAGGACTTGCCTGCTGACTCTAGTTAAAGGCAACCATAACCCTTCCTTTACGACTGGCAAGATGAGGCATTTAGAGAAAGGTCCAGTCTAAGAGTTGACTCCTCACAACTGCTGATTATCTGTTACTGCTGCCCTGAGCTGGGGCTCAAGGGCTGGGAAATCTGTTGGTGCTACCCTGCCCTACCATTCACCCAGCTCACTGCCAACAGGAAGTGCTGTTTGGCCAGTTTCTTCCCATTCATCCATGTCTCTTTTGTCCCTAGACCAAATGTGTTTACCTATCTGCTTTGCCAACTTAGCCAGCAGCTTTAGCCAACCAGGCCATCTGGCCCAAATGTCTCCTAACCATTCTGTCTCAGTTATGGCTTTTATATCAACAGGAGTCTGTATTTTGTCCCAGTTTCCTCCTGGGTTCCTAGTGAGGCTACTCTAATCACTCTAAAGGAGGGAATAATAGTTACAGAAGCATTTGCGCTTTATATAAAAATTAAAAAGAATTTGCTTTTATTTCCCAAAGTGGGTCTCTGGGATTGAGACACTTGAACTCAGGCAGAGGCACAAAGCTGGGCAGGGTTGCCCCGAGTTTAGGGGCCTATCCTTGCATCTCTTAGACCTCGGAATCTCCTCTGTAAATTCCACCTGCCTAGTTCTCCATTTTCATCCTAACTCTCTTCCCACATCATCAGAGAAGAAAAGTTCTTGGTTGAAAAGGAAGAGAAAACAAAGTATCTTATTTTCTTTTTAAAAAATTTTAAACATGAAAAAGATATTTTTAAAGAAATCCACCCAGAACATTAAAGTTCATTATATTAAGTATTTATCATGTGTGAGAATAAGTATATAACTGCAGCTAGTAGGTCTTTTCCCCTGATCTCTTAGGTTGTATGAGTAGGGTTTGCTTGGTGCCAGTCCTGTGCCCTTTTCTCTCCTGTCATCTGTAGTTGCTATCAGAAAAAGTATCCACACTGCAGTGTCAGAATCTCCTTTCACCATGTTGTGTGTTAAATTACCGTAGTTCTTCGTTTAATGGAATAAACTGTGAATTTTTTTTGTGGTGGGGGGTTGTGCAGGCTTTGTAAAAATTTTTAAGTGGAGAAGTTCAATCCTACAATAGCTTCTCTGAAGTAGGCTTTGGTAGGTAATTTTCTTGACAGCCACTCTAGACATGTCTCATGAGACAGGGAGGAGTGAGGGAAAGGTGGGCCATGATTGACCACTTTATGATTTCGTTTTGGTCTTTTCCATTTTCCCCCACTCACTGAATACTTTCTTCCAGACCTGCCTGGGAAAACAACTGGGCTATGCTTGGTTTACGGGGTAGGAGGCAGTTCTTTATCTAAATGGATGGAGTGCCAGGCTTTTCTGGGTGCCATTTGAAAAAACTCTCAGCTTGAATGGAACCTAGAAATTTAACTGTGAGGCCCACTGATCTCAGCATCTCAATCTAGATTATTAACATCTTACCATGTAAGCAGTCACTGTACAATTAGAAGCACAATCAGGACTGTTGGGAACTGAGACTATTGCATGATGTTGGGAGGGAGTGACTACCGTTGAGGACTCCTGGAGCCTGTGCTAAGACCTTTTCTCCAAGGATTGCGAGTTGGAAATTAAAAGGTAATCTTTTCTCTTAGACATTCCTGATCTTTATGCAGGATGGTATTTGGCCAAGTGCTTGGAAATTGGGATCTCGAGAATAGGCCTCTAAGCCACTTTCCCAGGAAGCCTTTTCCAGGGGGAAGCCATAGCTTCCATAGGTAGCTAGAGAACAAATACCTCTCCTAGCCCTTTAAGTCAGGAAAAAAAATAATATATATATACTGTTAAATTCAAAGCCTCTTTGCTTCTCCCACTGAAGCCAACCCATTGTGATAGCAAATAGCTCTCATTGCTACAAAAGCATCCAAGTTTTTAAATGTCTGTGTCTCCCTAAAGTTACTGAGTTTGAGGTGATTTAAATCACTATGTTGATCCTCTTCTGAACAACTACCAAACCTACATCTTTGGCATTGAAGAAAATAATTGTATTCTTCATATCCTCTACCCCACACCACAGTCAGGTCATGAAGTGCATCAGTGATTCTTCACAGGTTTGGTAGCATCTACTCACTGGAGCTGGACTCCCAGGTCGCCTGTGAGAACACTGGCAGGAAGTCTGGTCCAGGCAGCTTCCCCTGCGGAGGAATTGGGAGAGCACTAAACATGGACAGATAGTGGCCTCGGCTCCTACAGCATGGTTTTCCTCCTGAGGCTTTCATGGGGGATATTGTCATCTTACTGGGGGTTTGTCAGAGTGGCCCAATGTTGAAACCTCTCTGAGATCGCAGCAGGAAAGGAGCTGCCACAAGTCCCTTTCCTGCTAAATAATGTTCAGGCTGTTCCATGTTTTGGACATTCCACATCATTCACAACTAGGTAGCTGCCTGAGACTTTCCTTGGCTGTGGCCAGTTAGCTCTCAGCTGAACTGGTCCTAGGGCCAGATTGCTGTAGTGTAAATTGAAATAAGAATAGGTAATTGCTTTGTACACACAAAAATGTAATGATGGTGCTAATTTCCTGGCATAAATAAGCACTGCCAAGGGGTGAGGAACTGGTGACTTGAGAAACCCAAGTTCCTATTTGGGAGGAAAAGATTTTTATGTAGAACAGTTCTTTGAAGCTCTTAAGAGAGGAGAGGGCAGAGTCTCGGTGAAGCCTGTACCCAGCCCTGGAGTGGTCCAGCGCAATCCAGAGATGGAAGAGATGCCATGTCCAGGTGAGGGTGGCCATTGAGTTTTTCAGAGCTGGTGTCACCTTGTCCATAGCCTCTGGTTGGTAGAGAGCTCCAGGTATGGGTCTCCCTCAGTTAACTTCTGCCCCTCTCTACCTCTTTCACTCTCGTGGGAACCTCTATTGCTTATGAAGATTAAAGGTATTCTTTCTTAAGGAAGTGGAAAGTTTAATTAGAAACCCACAGCCTGGAAAGAAATGTTTCCTATCAACATAAGCAAAACACAGCACATGTTAATTATTAAGTGGTTCCTTCTCTAGAGCTGCTTTCCCATGACTTTCCAAACATCAGGCTTTTGAGGGTCTTCAGGTGTAACACTCTGGAAGTTGAGCAAAGCTTTGTGGACAGGAGAGCCAAGGGAGTAGTAGCAGAAATGAATGGTTGTGGTGCTTTAGACTCCCAGAGAAGGGGCAGAGAACAGGTGGTCGCCAGGTCTGAGGTGGGTGCTGCCTGTGTGTGCATGTAGGTGAGAATGTGTAGAAGATGGGTGAGTGCAGCACACAGCAGCTCATGGAAGAGATTTCAAAGTCTTGGCTAAGAAACAAGCTGACACTAGAGATCTATCTTTATATTTTTAAGAAAAGGGGTGTGGGGGAACAGCTGAGGTCCATCACTTTTTTTTTTTTGCTCCTCACCCCCATAGGTTGTCAGCTGTAAGTGAAACTTTTAGTGGAAAAGAGGGGAGCCCTGTGCTAGGAGTCCCCATAAACATGTACTGTAATTCTTTGTATATAGAAAATTACTGTAAAGTAAAGTTTAACTTTACTCTTATGGCCCTTGCCCTGTGTTGTGTTTTGTTGTCAATGGGGAGATGTAGCCCAACAGGAGGGAGGGCGGGTTTGCGGTGAGAGCAGAAGCCAGCCCTGCACTAACGACCAGGTGGGACACAGGAGCTGAGCACTTCTCCAAGCACCTCAGGTTTCCTCTCAGTAGTCATTAGGTGCTAGAATGTCTTTCTTTTGGGAGTGGCTGGTGTTTTCATCTCTATACAGGAAGTCTTCATCAACCATGAAGTAAGGGTATTTTGAGGAATTGGTTTTTTAAAAGGAAGTAGAACTAAATGACTTCCTGATTGTGAGTCTGACCATCTTGGCCAAGTTTTTAGTTCAGAGGCAGGTGCTGGGCACTAGAGGACCCAGGCTAAGGCAGGAAAGCAGAAACAAAAGGGCCAGGCCTCCATGCAGGAAAGGCCTGTCATACTTCCTTTTAGTTGAATAGGAAGTGTCAGTCCTGTTTACAGTTAACACCTGGTACTCCAAGCTCCAAAAATAAAATTTGAGGCAACCTTGGGAGTCTGCCTCTCCTTCTGACCTAGTCTTGAACTTCCTGCCCCTTCAGCAAAAAGCCCTTCAGAGAAGATAAGCATTTAGCCAAAGTTACGGTTCCTTCATAGTCTTCACAGTCCTCAACTGGGCAGTGGTTACCTCATTTTACAGATAAATTCAGACTGAGTTTAAGTCCCTTTTCTAAGTATCTGAATTTGGACCCAAAAGAATTTTGTGTATTATAGTAACCTATGATATTTCTACCATTATAACCACATTGTAGGGTGCTGATGGGAAGCTGAGGATATGAGCCAGAGGTAGGATGTGACAGGTGCAGTAGAACCAGTCAGTCTGAGGAAGAAGTGCTTGATCCTTTGATCTCTGGACAGCACTTAAGCGCTTGCTTTGCTCTTCCTAGCACCAAGAAGGAATTGTAAGTTCTGCTCTGTCCCAATCCTAGCCTCTCACCATACTAAAGTACAGAAAGGCTCTTTTGTTTCTCCATTATCTCAGCTGCAACCCTGCGCTTTAATTAACTTGGTTTCCAAAGGAAAATTAGGGCTAGGAGGAGACATTAGAAATGAGGCCTAAGAAAGGGGCTGAGTGATTCACAGTGCATTGATTTTATTTACAAATCAGAAGCCACTTTAGTCTGCAGACAGTGCTGTCCAGGGAAGAAGCCTGGAGTCCAAATCAGCCTTTACCCTCCTGATGACCATCAGTCAGCCCAATGCTGCATGTTCCATGGGCCAGCACAGACAGGTGCCAACTCTGCTGCCATGGGGACTGGGGGTAGCTTACATGTTTGACCACCCAAGCCCAGACAAGAACTAGGTCCGTCCCCTTGGGGAATTCCTTTCATTCCCCCAGGCCAAGTAAGTGGTGATTCAGTGATGACAACAGCTGTAGAAGTAGGGATTTGCCTTCTGGCCCAGGTCCACGCCCTTGTCCTCTGTCAAAGAGAGAGGTGGCAGCTCAGCACCATTCTGTTGCGGGATCAGGTAACAAACGTGAAAGGGGCCTAGAGGAAGTCTCCAGAGAAGCTAGGAAAGTACACACCTGTCATCACCTGGAAGGCGGCCACACTGACGTAATCCTCTGCCACTTTCTGGAAGAGCTCGTCTGGCAGGAAAAAAGGTGATCAGTGAAGGCCCAATGCCAGGAGCCCTGGGATCACCCAGTGACACAGCCCTCTAGGCTCTTTGCTTCCACTGGTGGCCCTGCCTGTTCTGCTGTGAGGCCCAGGACAGCACTCACCCACACTCTGGCCTGTCTTGCTGGATGTTTCAAAGAGCTGAGCTTTGATATCTGTAAAGAAAAGCGACTAAAGCCTCATGTCTGAGAATCAGGTGGACACAGACAAAGGGGAAGTCTTCTGGACCCCACAGGTTCAGGGAAGCCTGAAAGCTTTCCCAGATGATCTAGCCACAGCAGCCAAACAGTCCCTATTTTCTGTGACCCACCCAAACAGCCACTTCCCTCCCCCACCCCCAGCACTGAGAAGCAACTACTGTCTGCATAGTCCTGGACATCGTGGAAGTCCACACGTCGACGCCGCCTGTCCTCCTCCAGCAGGTCACTCTTGGTGCCACACAGGTAGATCTGACAGCCCTGAAGCAGAAGACAAGGTCAGGGTAATCCATACAGACCACCAGAGCCCCAGACCCTGGTTGTCTGGTAAGGTCTGGCCACCTACCTCCTCTAGGTTTCGCAGTTCCTTCACCCAGAACTTTGCCCGCTCAAAGCTGCTGCTGTCTGTGAGGTCTTGGTATAGAGCAGGCAGGAAACAACCAAAGGTTGGGGGCTAGTCGCTAAGGCCAGCCTTGCACCCACCCCTTCTTGTCTTGAGGAGCAGACGAGAACCTCCCTTACCATAGCAGACAATGGCAGCCTTGGCACCTCGGTAGTAGATTCGACTCATAGCCTCATAGCGCTCAGAGCCTGCTGTGTCCTGAAGGGCAGAGGGAAGCTCAGCCTTGGGCTGAGTTGCTGAGCTTCTCCCCAAGACTGCAAACTAATACGTCCTCCAGACCCCCATTTTTAAACTGGGGTCTAGAGAAGAGAAATTGCCTCTATAAGGCTACAAATCAGACATGAACAGTCAGGACTTAGCCTCAAGAATGGATATTCCCAGGACTACCTGCTCAGGGGACTTACCCAAATGCCCAGAGTCACTGTCCGGTCTCCGACAGACATCACCTTGGCCACGAAGGCGGCTCCGATGGTCTGCAACCAGGGGGAAGCGATCAGGATCGCGGGGGCGGGCTACCTCCCACCCGTGAAGGGCCCGCGAGGCGCACTCACGTTCTGATAGGGCCCCACCAGGAAGCGGTCGTGCACGTATCGCTCCACCAGACTCGTCTTGCCCACGTACTCCTTGCCCAGCATAACCACCTTGACGTCCACGCGCTGCCCGCTCATGCTCTCGGGGCCGCCTCACCCGCGTCACGGCCCTGGGCCCCGCGCTAGGTGAACCGGATCTCCGCCCGGGCAGGCGGCGCCCAAGCCCCAGTCACTACCGCTCCAGACACGGCGTCGGGCTCGCGCCACGGCAGCGCCCGCCTGTCCCCGCTCTTCGGCCCCGGGCGCTGATCCTTCCAAGAGCCCAGGGCCCGGGCGGCCTGGGAGCGTGCAGGGCAGCACCCTCAACGGCGCCGCACTCCGTCGCCGGCTCGGACGGACTCTCCACCGCGCTTGGGGGCCGTCCAGCCCCGCTCGGCTCGCAGCAACGCGGCTCCCGCAGGGGGAGTGGGCAGCGAGGGGAGGGGCCGAGGGTCACGTGCTCCGGAGCCGGAAGTGGAGGGAACAGCGAGCCTGCGCCGGAAGTGGCGGGCGGCCCGACAACTCCTCATGGCGGCGGCTGCAGTTGGGGTGCAGTGGGGCGGTGACTGAACTGGTGCCTGGCGGGCGTGCGCCGAGCCCCGGCCTGGCCTCCGCGTGCCCCCCAGGCTCTGTGCCCCTGATGCTGCTCGGGTGCTGACCCCGCCCGGCCGGGACAATGGTGAAGTATTTCCTGGGCCACAGCGTGCTCCGGAGTTCCTGGGACCAAGTATTCGCTGCCTTCTGGCAGCGGTACCCGAATCCCTACAGGTACGTAGCCGCGGAAGGAGCAACCCCGCCCCCTCGCTGTTTGGAGATGGAAATGTGGGACCGGGAAGGACTCCACATCGAGTCCGAGGTAGGGGGTGCCCGAACCGCGGCCGCCTTGAGGGCCAGAGGACCCTGTGGAGGAAGTGGCCAGGCCTGCAAGGTGCTGGAAGGAGGATGGCCTGGGCGGTGGTTCTCTTGAGGCCCTGGTGCAAGGTTCCCTGGGGTGGCGAGACAGGAAGAGGCGGCCGCACAGGAATTGGGAGGGGTCCTGGGGTTGGAATTCCAGACGCTCTCCTCCTCTGCCTGTGGCTCTCCACCGGTGCAATGAATCATAATCATGAAGGCCGGCCATGCCGGAAAGCCCAGGAATCCAGGTCAAGGAGAGGGCGGGAGTTGGAATTTGCCCTGGGATAGGTTCAAGGGAATGAGCCACAACACACATCACTGCAAGTCTGAGGGAAGGCCTGGCCGTTCCGGGCCAGGAGGCTAGAGATGGGAACCGCGACAGGCAGTCTCTCAGGGGCAGGCTCCTGAGGGTCACCTTCATTCTGACACCTGCAGCAAACATGTCTTGACGGAAGACATAGTGCACCGGGAAGTGACCCCTGACCAGAAGCTCCTGTCCCGGAGACTCCTGACCAAGACCAACAGGATGCCCCGCTGGGCCGAGCGACTATTTCCTGCCAATGTTGCTCACTCAGTGTACATCCTGGAGGATTCTATTGTGGACCCACAGAACCAGACCATGACCACCTTCACTTGGAACATCAACCACGCCCGGCTGATGGTGAGACTCCCTTGGTCCCTCAGAGCTCCCGATAGGGAGCCAGTGATGCTGAGGGAGGGAAGCAGTGGTTTTCAAATAGGAACCCATCAAGCCATGAGGGTGCCTTGGATGTGCCTCGGAAGGGAGCGGATCTGGGCCCCATGCTCCATGCGGACTAAAGGAGTAACACTCTTACGTGTCTTACATAATGGATTTCTGCCTAAGAGTTTAGGGAAAAGAAGTTCTATACACCTTTGATCTCTTGTCTTTAAAACTTGATGGGTGATGGGCACAAGGTCTTGTAACCTAGAAACCCACCCCTGAAACCTGTACGTTCATGTTAACCAATGTCACCCCAGTAAATTGAATTTAAAAAAAAACAAAAACAAAAACAAACCTTGAAAATATGTTTTCAATTAGCAGCAGTTGCCAACCTTTCGGACCTCATGGACCATCGGTTGGCGACCGCTGGTTTAAGGAACACTCTACAATATTTTCTCATGGATGAGTATCCTGAAGCTTTCAGAAAGCTTTCATTCTCTTTCTCAGTTAATCTTCCAATAACCCTGGGAGGGGGTGGGGGGGCAAAACTCGGGTAAAGAGAAAAGTTAGGTTCAAAGAGGGCAAGTGTCCTACAAGCCACAGAATGAGCTGGCAACTTAATACACTGCCCCAGGGTTATCTGATGCCCCCGGCATACTTTCCTGAGGGCATTATCTCTGTGAGAAATGTCTTTCAGTCCAGCCATGAGACAGGTCTTTGAAGGTTTCTATTGGAAGTACCGATCTACTTTTTCCTCTTTAATGAGAGCTGTGACAATTGCCAGATTTCCATTTTTATTTGGACTTCTAGTGAGCTCAAGAGCTACAGCAGGTGGAAGAGAGGCTGAAAACTCTACTCATGCTCAGGCAAAGCTACAAAACCAAATCCAAGGGCAGGATGAGCTGGAAGGCCCTTTGCTATTCCATGTGCCTTCTAGTTTAAAGGGTCAGAGGAAAGATTAGGGAGCAAAATGTCCTTAATGTTCTTGTTCTTCTGTAAATGCAGCTTGGGGTGCATTCAGGGAAAGGAATGGATTTTCATTTTATTGTTCTGCCTCGTGAAAAGAGGCAAGAGATCAAATTTATGTGAAGTTGGCAAATTGAAAGAATCCCACACAGTTGTGGTTGGCCTGACTCCTGCACAGGTGGTGGAGGAACGATGTGTTTACTGTGTGAACTCTGATAACAGCGGCTGGACCGAAATCCACCGGGAAGCTTGGGTCTCCTCTAGCTTATTTGGCGTCTCCAGAGCTGTCCAGGTGAGCAGCGCTGTGGGAGTGCTAGGGCTCTAAAGCCCAGGGCATTTGACATAGAGACTGGGCTGGGGGTCAGTGGGCAGCTCAGAATCCTTCCCCTTCTAATCTTTTGCCAGGAATTTGGTCTCGCCCGGTTCAAAAGCAATGTGACCAAGTCAATGAAGGGTTTTGAGTACATCTTGGCCAAGCTGCAAGGTGAGAACCTCCCAGGCACAGGCCGGGGTCAAGCCCTAGCTGCCCTGACTGGTGTGGAACCTGGGGCTGTCACTGCTTCTGTCTAAGCCTGGGACTCCTCATCTGCTCCTGGGCAAATACCACCTTCCCGATGGGGCCTGGCTTGCAGGGAGTGAATGCTGTAGGGAGCCATTAGGTGGGTCTTCTTGGCATCCTCTCAAGCCAGGCTCTGCCCTTTGCTACAGGTGAGGCCCCTTCCAAAACCCTTGTTGAGACAGCCAAGGAAGCCAAGGAGAAGGCAAAGGAGACGGCACTGGCAGCTACAGAGAAGGCCAAGGACCTTGCCAGCAAGGCAGCCACCAAGAAGCAGCAGCAGCAGCAGCAGTTTGTGTAGCCAGCGCAGACCCTGGTGTGGCAGCACACCCACCACCTGCTGCACTCCCTCTGCCCTCCCCTGTATTTTATTATTAAAAGTCAACTTCCAGCCTGATCTACTCTCTGGGTAGTGGGTTGGAGGTGGTATCTATTTGGCATCTACAGTGCATCCGACCTGTTATCCGTATCTGGGCCAGGCCTGCTTCTTGCTGCATTGGATAGCTGAGGAGAGATTTGTTCAGGGTCACGGACAGCATTCAGGCAAAGTGGTCATAAACACTAGACTGTAAGCTCCATGAGGGCAGGAACCTTGGTTTTGTTCTCTGCTGCGTCCCAAGTATCTGGAACAATATCTAGCTCATAATAGACACTCAATAAATATTTGTTGAATTCAATCAGCCCCAGCTGTGGAGTCAAAAAGCTTTGGTTCGAATCTTGACTCCACTGTATCTTGGCTTTGGGCCTCAGGTAAGTCCTATCACTTGGCCTCAGTCCCACCCGCAAAGTGGGGAAAGACGACTTAGTTGTGAGGATTAAAGGGGCACTGCGGCACAGTCAGCAGTGTTAGTTGTAGTGACTGAGCTCATTTCCCCTTTCCCATTTTGTGGCTGGCGTTTCCCCATTTTCATCAGGCAAGACCATGGGCAGGAAATGAAAGCCTTTTAATGAAAACACTGTACAATATCTGGGGCAAAGGCCAGGGGGCCTTGTTTAGGAAGAAATGTGGAGGTGGGCCCAAGAGGCTTCCTGTCCCTATGGGGACAACAGAACCAAGTGCTACAAAAAATGCCTGGGAGGGTGGCCCAGGCCTAAGCTGCCTGTCGCGCTGGGCTCAGGGGAGGCCAGGCCCCCTCCCCTCTCCCCTCTGAGGCACTGCAGCAGCCAGCGGAGGGGCAGAAGGAGCATGGGCTCCCACGCCAAGGTCCTTTTAGTCCATTCCAACGGGAGGCTTGGGGAGGGCTCCTGCCCAGCTGGTGGAGCAGAGGGTGGTCTGAGGGCAGAGGCACGCTCTGGGGGGCAAGGGTCATACCCAGGCGCCGCTGTGTGAGTAGCTGTGTTCCTGGCCCGCACTGAAGCCCCGCAGTAGCTCAGGCTCACCCCCGAACACCACACTCTCCACGTCCACCTCCAGCTCTTCTGCACAGGGACAGGTCTAGTCAGGAGACCTGGCCCACTGGCCCACCCCACCCTCCGCTTCAGGGCACTCACCTTGGTCTGAGTCTGAACGCTCAGAGGAAAGGCCTGAGGAGTCCAGGCTATCTGCCCGAAGCCGCTCCCGTTCACCAGCCCCCAGCGGCGCCTGGAGCAGCTCCAGCTGCTGCTGCAGGCTCTGCTGCTTGCTGCGCAGCTGCTCCTTGAGCCTCTGGGCCCGCTGCTCCTGCTCCTCCAGCTTCTGCGGATTCCAGAGGAGCAAAGGGCTGGGGTCAGCTGCCTGGGTCCTGGGCCTCAACCCAGCATAACTCAGCAGCAGGCCATGGCCACTTGGTGACTGCCTATTCCAGACAGGGGCTCACTAAATCTGGGCTCCAAAGGGTTACCTCCACATCCTCCAGGGAATCGGGCCCTTCTGTCCCATGTAAATGGCCAGTGAGTTCTGTCTAGCTGGGCAGGGGAGAGAGGGCAAGACAATCTCAAAAGAACTTCAGGGTTTAGTTAGGTGAGGTCTAGATAGGTGATGTGGAGTGATGAGTGCTGCTATCAAGCAACAGGGATGGGGTGTGGCAGGGGCTGTGACATGATGGCAAATGTGAACTCCAGCTGAAGGAGGCAGCCACCTCCAGGTTCCAGCCAATCACTGCCATGTGAAAAGAGGCCCAATGTGGTCCTCTCTCGGTGTCTTGAAGAGAGCTGGAAAGTCGGATTTTTCATGACAAATGTCCTCTTAAGGGCTGCCAAGTAGCTAAACTTTTAGAAAACTGTAGACCAAACAAAGGCTACCTGTTTGTAACTCCTGGTCAAGACCCTCCTAGGAACCCTAAGGCTTTTTCATCATTAACTTGTCCCCTCTCCCCCACCATCCCTACCAGAGCCCTGCCGGCCCCGAGTACTAGGAACTCAAAGACCAAGAGTTCTCCCATCAGAGCCCTTGGTGGGCAGGAGCCTGCAGTCAACAAGAAGGAAAGCATGGGGAAGGGACATTGGGACCGGGTGTGGAAGGATGAGTGACAGCTGCTCAGGTGAAGATGGGGGAGGAGAAGCACTCAGGCAGAGGAGAGGCCGGGAAAAGCACCAAAAATTCGGCTTTTGGTGGGGAACAGGGAGGAGATGAGACTACAAAAGCAGCCAGTGGCAGCAGCTGAGTGGTGAAGGCCTTGAGTTCACAGGAAGTAAGGACTGAGACTATCCTGCAGGAGCCATGGAAGGTTTTCCGCAGAAGAGTCACGTGGACAGATCTATGTGCAGCAAAGAAATCCTCAGGCAAGGCGGAAGTGGAGCAGGACGCAGGGAGGACAGGGCGGGGTGATGGGGCTTCAGGAAGGAGCAATCCACAGGTCCTGCCCACCTGCCAGCCCACACTTTAGGGGCATACCATCCCCTCCCAGACCCAGGCACCATGAGGGGAATGGTGTGCCCAGGCACCTCCTGGGACAGTGCAGACAGTTCCCACACTGTGATTTATTTACTACATAGCATATCCATCTGACTGTCACACCCCGGATACCTAGAATGGCTTCGCAGAGCAGGTGCTCGGTACTTGAAGGAAAGAATGCAAGTCAGGGGACCTGGGCCTGGGTTCTGAATCTGTCTCTCCTGAGCCGGGCTATACCTCCATTTCTTAACTGTCTGAAGAACCAGGAGGGCAAGAAAGGCCTCCACTATTTCCAAGGCCACTCGTAATCCCCTCTCTGGGGCTGCCTGGGGCTTTGAGTCTGCACACACTACTCATGTCCGCCAGAGGGCAGCAGCAAGAGCCCTGGGAAAATGGTGACTACCATCCCCAGTCCTTTAGGCTTCTTGGCCTCTGGAGCTACCTCCCAAAGTGGCTTCAGGACAGACTACCCAGAACAGGAGACCTTGAAGGATGGGGAGAGGAAGAGCGAGAACCAGTCCTCTACAGTGTAAGGGATCCGTAAACATGACCCATTACATTATCTTCAACAGGCATGCCACAGAGAGGTTAAGCGCCTGGCCCTGAGCCTCACAGTTGAAACAGAGGTAGTAATAGTTGTAACAATAACAGTGAACATTTATTGGGTAAAGGAAGCTTAACATCATTTTCCCAATAAATCCTGAGTTATTTTTTGCTTTTCTTCCCATTTAACAAATTTGTAATCTAAAAGCACTATGGGCCCCTCTCCCCAGTGTCACCCAAGCCCTTCCCTGCTACACCTCTTCAATGTCCTGGTAACCTGGCTCCTGGGTGCAGAGGTAGCTCCCTACCTGGATGTGCATCCTGGCCCGGCGCAGAAGGCTCAGTGTGGTGTATCGGGCACAGTCAGCCCCCAGGGGCATCTGCTGCTTCAGCTGCTCCAGGCACTGCTTCAGCTGGGCCCTCCTGCAGGGGAAGGGGTCTGGAGGGCAGTGCCAGCCCAGCCTTGCTAGCTAGAGGGCTGACAGGGGACAGAAGGCCAGAGGGAGACCATCCCTGAGGCCCAATGCTGTCAGGGCATGGCTGTGACTCACCTGCGCTTCTCCAGCTCATTGTGCACAGACCTGCCAATGCCAGAGAGGATGGAGTGAGGGGCCATCAGTTGCTGCCCACACCCTCAGTCCCAGGCTCCCAGAGACTCAAAATCCACTGCAGATCTCTGCCCCAATCTAGCTCAGTATGGCAACCTTGTGGCACCTGATTGCCAGGTGGAGGCAGAGATTCTTGGGGAGCGGGTGGGGGGTGGGGCTGGAGGGCAAATGCTGAAAGAGCCTGCCCAGGTAGCTGTGGAGTGCAAACAGAGGTGACAGCTGAGCTGAGCCAGAAACACAGGTTACCCAAAGCAGGCAGTGGAGAAAGACACTTCACACAAGACACTTGTTGTAAAGGGTGGAGATGAAGAGAGAAAAGGAGGCAGCCTGGGGGGAAAAGTGAGTGATGTGATAGGTCGGGTATAGGAATGTGAGTGGAAGCCGGACCCAGAACTGCCTTGTTCACATCAGGGGTGCTCAAGAAATAGTCTCCGAATGAATAGAGGGGTGTATTTGGAGGAAAGGGAGATGGCAAGAGGGGTTTGAATGTCTCCAGCGTAGGATACTGACCCAGAAAGCGCAAGCAACCAGGAGGAAGTGGGCTGAGGAGGGGCCCAAGGAGGGACAGCGCCCATCCCCCCTCCCCGTCGCCCCTCGCCCTCCTTACCGCCCACTGTCCAACGCGCCAAGAGCTTGGGGGGATCCCTTCCTCTTTCTGTGGACGGGGCCTGGACTTCGGTGAGGGAACAGGGACGCGTATCCGTGCTCAGCCTCTGCCAGAGAGAGCCCGCGTCTGCGTCAGGCTGGAGCTGGTCCCAGCGGGCGCCCCTGGCAGGGCACGGTCAGGGAGGGCTTTGGGCGCCAGGACCATATCCCCAATACCCCCAGCCCGACCGACCGAGCACTGCTCTCCATTTGAAGACGGGGCTGCCCCGGGGCTACTGCATGAAAGCCGTGTATGCATCCTTCAAGTTGGGAGCCAAGTCTAACCCAGGCCCGTGTCAGCAAGGTCGCCGCCTGGGGTCCAGCCAAGGGTTCTGCCTCACCTCTCTCGCGGCGTTCCAGGAACTCGGCCGCCTGCAGCAGGACCTGGATGTTGCTGGCCACGGATTCCATGTCGGCGACAGCTGGCGGCGGGCGGGCCCGCGTGCAGGCTGGAGGAGCGGCCGCACCACTTTTGTTACAATGTAACTGACACGGTGCAACAAACACAGGCGCCCAGCCCCGCCCCCTGACGCCCCGCCCGCGGGACGGCCCCGCTCTTGGCCCCGCCCCGCTGGAACCCGCCCACCCACCCCCACCGCGAGCTGCCCGCCCCCTCGGACTCCCGCGGCATCGATAGGGGCGCCAGCTCCAGGCTCGGCCCTGGGGCAAACCCTCAGGCTGGGAGGAGATGTCTCCTGCCCGCTCTGCTCAGCGACCCCGCACTAGCTATTTGGCGTCTCTGGGCCTCAGTCCCCAACACGTGCTGGTGGCAAGGGCCCGGCCTGGAGAACGTTGCTCTCGGAGCCTCTAGTCTCCGGAGGCCCCCAGTCCAGCAGCTGCACGTGGGCGCCGTGGAGACTCGGCGAGTGCCTTCGCCCATTGGCTGGTCGTCTCGGGCGGCTCGCTGTCGTCACCTGCGGGGCGAGGCCTGGGAGCCTCTGAGGCGCTATTGGCTGCGCGCTGCCCCGCCCTCTCTCGCTGTTGGTCCACACGTTCGGGCGGGAAAAGGAGCAGGTTTCAAATTTGAAAACCCAGGCGGGGCGGGCGGGGCTGAGCTGGGAGAGGGGCCGCAGTGCGCAGGCGCCGTGAAAGGCGCCGGGATCCCGCTCGGCGCTCCGGAGTCTGGGCCTGGGCCTGGGCCTGCCGGCCTTCTGTCTCCTCGGGCCCCGCTGGGCTTCAGATTCTTGTTGTGACGAATGGGAGTCGTCCCCCAGCTTGTCCTGCCCACCTACAGGGGAGCTTCTGCCGCTACAAAACGTCGGTAGGGCACCCACTTCCAGGCCAACAGCCTCGCTGGAGCCGTGAGTCATGGAGCCAGCGGCGTGGTTGTCTGCCCTGTCACCGCTGCTTCTCAGCCCTGTGAGTCGGCAAGTGACCTCCCTTCTGTAAGCCCCGTTGTGGAAAGGAACGAAGCCCACGCCTTCGCCGCGCCCAGGAGGTAGGAGCTGCTTATTCCTACCGCAGGGCCAGCAGATGGCGGCTTCTTCTTCCCCCGGAGCCCCTGGTGATTCCCTGGCCTCACCAGCAGGTGTGGCCGCACCTGCAGGCACAGAGACAATCTGCGGTGGAGGCAGGACTATGAAAGCAGGTGTTTGGGGGTGTGGCATTTCTGCCAGGTGGGGGGCTGAGTCTGTGAACCCGCAATAGAGAAGGGGGGACAAAGAGGAATCCAATCCTTTATGAAGACATAGTGCTGGGTGAACACATCGCACATGGAAGTCAGTCCTCAGGTCCTTGGAGTTTCTGTGAGTCACTCCCAGAGAAATCACTTGACAGGCTCAGCCAGGAACTGAACCATTTGCCCATCCCTTCACTCACCAAAAATTTGCTGAGCACTGGACCCCGGGAACTGTACTGGGGGCCAGAGAATAGAATCATTGGACAAACCAGACAGGGTTCCTGCCTTTGCAGAGCTCACAGGCGAGAGGGGAGAGATGGACATAGTAAGCACACAGGAGTTACAGTTTTGACAGGCCCTCACAGGAAAGACACAGTGAGAGGGCATCTCTTAAGGAGCATTTGACTTAAACAGGGAGGTCAGAGAAGGTTTTTCTAGGGAAATGGAGGAATAGGTGTTATCTGTGTATAGGAAGGATGTAGGAGAATTCCAGACAGAGGAACAGCAGGTGCAAAGGCCCTGAGGCTGAAAGGAATGTATGCTGACTGAAAGGCAGCCACTGTGGCTAGCTAGCATACAGAGAGCAAGGAACAGGTGCAGGCCGATGCTGGAAAGGTGGACAGGGCTCAGAACAGGCTGATTTTCCGCAGATCCCCACCCACACTTATTTATGTCTGAAAAAAGGAGTCACAAGGCTTGTAAATGAATTTCCAATTTTATTTGACTAAAGTCTGCACCCACGTAGCACAGGCACAAACCCACTGGTCAAACATCGGGGACGCAGATGGCCTGGTGCAGGGGAGGGATGACGGGAGGGATTCTGAAGCAGTGAGTCCCTGGCAGAGGAAGGGAGTGAGGCTCACTTCCACAGCTGGAGATGCTCCCACAGGAGGTTGTGGAAGTGTGACAGGAGCTTCATGGGGCTGGAGTGACCACCCTGAAGAGTCTGGGCTTCCTCCTAGGTGTCATGGGTAGTGTTCGAACTAGGAAACAATATGGAGGCTAAGTACAGCTTGGCCTCAGGCCTCCCATGAATATAGCTCAGGGCCACAAGCCAGGGGGACGCCAGGAAGTCATAGGGAGCAGAACAGATGGGGAAGATGGAACCCCTGCCCCAAGCTCTTAGATGCCTTTCTAGGCTCCTCTGAGAAAATGCTAGCGCTGGTACCTTCTGGATACAGGACTGAGCAAGACCTCTGGTTCTCCTACCCCCTTAGCACTGACTTAGAATCTCTGTCCCAGACCCACAGATCCGACAGGGTCCAGCCTGGATAGTGCAGCCCTGTGGCCGCCCTGCCAGCTCCTATCCATGGCCTTGCCTGTCCACATAGCTGTGGCTATGGTGCCTATGTCAGTACAGGTTCTGTTGGGACTGGTGTCCTCTGGGCGCTAAGGGACAAAGCCTACATCTGTGCCCTGAGGGGAGGGAGAAGGGGACCCACACCCTGCTGCTTTGCCCTAGTCAGGACCCCCTGAAGAGGGCAGCTTACAGAAGCCTCCAGTCCAGGCTCACAATCCTCTCCAAGGAGATGGGGTCCTGCTGTCCCCCCAAAAGCCTTTCACCACTTCCCTGCGGGTGCGAGTAGTGGTGGAAGGGTAGGGCAGAAATGGGCAATATTGGATCAGGAGCCCTGGACCCCTACCCAGCCCCTTCCCTGGGATCCCTGCCCCAGTTTCTCCCACTTCATTCAATCCTCCTCCTTTCCCAGAGAGTAACATTCCCTAGTCATGGAGCTAGAAGGTCATGCCCTTGGTGAAAGCCCCACTGACCCCCTGGCTCTCGGGACCCTCCTCCTGCTATGTCAGCTAACATGCCATGCCCGTGCCCTACCTGCTTCCAGCTCAGCTTAAATGTCACTTCCTCCAGGAACTGTCCAGGCTTCCCTCACAAAGACATCTTTTGGAAAACAGCAGTGTTCCTCTGTCCCTCAGGGTCAGCCTCTTCCATCTGACTCAGACTGAAGTGACAGAGGAACCAGTGCTGAGAAAGGAGAGGGGGCTGACTGGGCCTGGGTCTCCATGCCCACCGAAGGCTGTTGGTGTAGCATTCAGCAGACCCCCAACTTGGAAGCCACTGCTGGAATGCCATCCCAGGCTGTCTAGGGCAGCGCAGCACAATGGTTAACAGAGCCAAGGGGGCCAGGAAGTCCTTCACTTGAAATTGCAGGTGACTGGACCAGGAGGCCTGGCTAGTCCAAGCCTCAGAAGTGGCTGACAGTCCCAGTTACCTTGGGGATGGAGATGGGGGCACCAGGAAGAGGTCTCTGTAAGAGCTGTAATATGTCCCCTTGTTGATTCCAGATGTCGGCAGCTTCTCTCCTTCTATCTTCTTGCTAAATCTTACTAAGAGTTTATCAACTTTATTAATCTTTTCAAAGAACCAGTTTTGGGTTTTATTTGCTCCTTTGTTCCTAGCTTCTTAAGATGGAAAGGTAGATAATCCATTTTATTCCTTCTTTCTGCACATTACTTTAACTGCATCCCACAAACTTCCATGTATTGTAGTTTTGTTTGTTGTTTGTTTTAATTCTCACCTGAGGCTATTTTTCCATTGATTTTTAGGGAGAGTGGGAGAGGGAAAGACAGAGAGAAATATTGATGTGAGAGAAACACATCGCTTGGTTGCCTCCTGCAGGAGCCCTGACCAAGGTACATGCCCTTGAGCGGAATCAAACCTGGAACCCTTTAGTCCACAGGTTGACGCTCTATCCTCTGAGCCAAACCAGCTAGGACTTAATACATTCTTTCGATTAGTGTTGTTGTGGTATGTTTTTCCCCATCCTTTTGCTTTTAACCTATTAATGTCTTAATATACACGTTTTTTTCTTGCAAACAGCACATTGTTGTTTTTTTCTCCCCCATGATCTGATCATCTCTGCCTTCGGATTGTATTTAATAAAATTATTTTGATATGGTTGAGTTTAAGATCTGTCAGCTTGGTTTTTATTTTGCATTTGTCCCATCTGTCCTTTTCCTTTTTTCCCCTTCTTTTCTGATTTCTTTTGGATTGAGTTTTTATTAGCATTCCATTTTATGTCCACAACTGGCTTCTTATCTGCACCTCTTTTAAGTGGTTACTTTATTTTTTATTTTTTAAAAAATATTTTTTTATTGATTTCAGAGAGGAAGGGAGAGTGGAAGAGACAGAAACATCAATGCTGAGAGAGAATAATCATACAGCTCCTACTTGCATATCCACAACTGGGGATCGAGCCCAGAACCTGGGCATGTACCCTGATCGGGCATCAAACCGTGACCTCCTAGTTGATAGGTCATGCTCAACCAATGAGCCACACAGGCTGGCTGCCTTCTAGTTTTTGTGTTGTTTTTTTTATCTTTATTGTTGAAAGTATTACATATGTTCCCTGTTTTCCCCCAGTGACTCCCTCCAGCCCACCCCCGCCCTGAACCCCAGGACTTCACCACCCTATTATCTGTGTCCATGGCTAATGCATATATGCATACAAGGTCTTTGGTTGATTACCTCCCACTCACCCACCCTCCCCCGCCTTCCCTCTACGCTTCCATGTCTGGATCCACTTAGTTCATCAGTTTATTTTGTTATAGATTCCACATATAAGATCATGTGATACTTGTCTTTTTCTGACTGATTTATTTCACTTAGCATGATGTTTTCAAGGTCCCTCTGTAGTGTAAATGTGCTACAACTTTTTTATCTACTTGTTTATTGATGGGCACTTGGGCTAATTCCAGATCTTAGCTATTATAAATTGTGCTGCTGTGAACATAGGGGTGCATACATTCATTCTGATTGGTGTTTAGGATTCTTAGGATATATTCCTAGAAGTGGGATCACTAGGTCAAAAGGCAGTTCCATATTTTAATTTTTTTGAGGATAGTCCATACTGTTTTCCCTAATGGCTGCACCAGTCTGCACTCCCACCAGCAGTGCACTTGGGTTCCTTTTTCTCCTCATCCTCACCAGCACTTATTTGTTGATTTATTGATGGTAGCCATTCTGACAGGTGTGAAGTGATACCTCATTGTTGTTTGATTTGCATTTCTCTGATAATCAGTGATTTTGAGCATTTTTTCATGTCTCTTGGTCATCTGTATGTTCACTTTGGAGAAGTGTCTATTTAGGTCCTTTGCCCATTGTTTAATTGGATTGTCTTCCTTTTAAATTGTAGGAGTTCCTTATATATTTTTGGATATTACCCTTTATCAGATGTTATCATTGCCAAATATGTTCTCCCATACAGTGGACTCCTTTATCATTTTGTTGGTTTCTTTTGGTATGCAGATTTGTATTTTGACATAGTCCCATTTGTTAATTTTCTGTTTCCTTGCCCTAGATGTATCTGTAAACATATTACTATGTATATGGTGTTTGTGGTCTAGATTCATTTTTTTTGCATGTACTTGTCCAATTATCCCAACACCATTTATTGAAGAAACTGTCTTGACTTCATTGTATGCTCTTGCCTCCTTTGTCAAATATTGAGTATAATGGCTTGGAAAGATTTCTGGGTTCTCTGTTCTATTCTATTTATCTATATGCCTGTTTTTGTGCCAGTACCAGGCTATTTTGATTAGAGTGGCTTTGTAATATAGCTTGATATTTGGTACTGGGATCCCTCCAACTTTATTCTTTCTCAAGATTGCTGCAGTTCTTCAGGTTCTTTTTTGGTTCCATATAAATTTTTGGAGTATTTGTTCTAGATCTGTGAAATATATTGTTGGTATTTCAATAGGGATTGCATTGAATCTGTAGATGGCTTTGGGTATTATGAACATTTTAATTATGTTAATTCTACCAATCCATGAACACAGTACATTCCTCCACTTGTTTATATCTTTTATTTTTTCCAACATTCTGTAGTTTTCTGAGTACAAGTCTTTAGTCTCTTGGTTAAATGTATTCCTAAGTGTCTTAATTTTTTTCTTGCAAAGGCAAATGGGATTGTTTCTTTAGTGTCTATTTTCTGAAAATTCGTTATTGGTGTATAAAAATGCCATTGATTTCTGGGTGTTAATTTTGCATCCTGCTACATTGCCAAATTCACCTATTAAACCTAGCTTTTTGGTGGAGTCTTTAGTGTTTTCTATGTACAATATCATGTCATCTACAAATGACAGTTTTATATCCTTTCCGTCTGGATGCCTTTTTTCTTGTCTGATCGCTGTGGCTAAGACTTCCAGTACTATGTTGAATAAGTTCTTACTCTTCATCTACTCCTGTATTACCTATTTTTTACAATGAGAATCTAATTGGCAGTGTTAATTACAAAAAGCCTGGTCGCAGCAGTTTTAGGGTTACTTTTGCTTTTAAAATGGAGACTCAAATGTTATTGAACTGAGTGTGAAGACACTGAAGGTAGCTCTGGACTAGATGAGGACACACGGCTCCAAGGGGGGTCGGGATGGTCAGCAGGGGAGGACTGGACAGCAGCAGCAGCAGCAGGCCATATCTGGGTGAAGAACCATGAAAGCTGCCAAATGGCACTGCTTCTTGTCAGCTGCTGGCTTTCTACTTCCTGTGCTATCTCTGTCCCTTTGAGACACCCCAAAGGGAATACCACTACCGACCGCAGCCTGTCCCCCTGTACCCAATCTCTTCTAGATCATCCTGGAGCCTCCTGGGAGGTACCTCAAATTCTCCCACCAGACCCTTTCACTAAGAGGCCAGAGCAAATGAGGTGGCACAGGAACACAGAGCACCTGTCCTAGTGACTCCATGCTATGTGACACTGGGAACAGGGAGCACAGCACCTGCCCGAGGGGATGAGGCTAAGAGCTGGTAAGCCTGGCATCTGGAAGGTGTTTGAAGAAAACAAAAAGCCCTTCAGGGCAGTCACACAGGGTGGTTATTTCACTTTATTTAGCACGCGTCGGTCTCACGCTGGGCCCCACCAAACTGCTCCCCTAACCCTTACTCAAGAGTCTGCCTTGGGAAGCTCAGAGGTGAACATGAAGGCCCGGGTTCCACAATCGCCTCCTCTTCTGCCACACATGCAGCACAGCACAGCAATCACTGCTCGTGTCCTCAGGACCACCCTGTGGTTGGAGAGGGTCTCCAATGTTCAAGGCCACCTCCTGGGGCCTCAGCCCAGCTGCAGACACAGGCCCCCTGCTCCTGAGATGCTGGCAGTGGGCAAGGGCCTCTGTCCATGGCTGTGGGAACACCAAACCCTTACTCCCCAGCCCTACAGCCTGTCCCTGCTGGGCAAGAAGCAATATGTATGAAAATACTTTAATTATTTCTTTTAAACTGTTAAGAAATAAGGTCATCTTGTTTTTCTTTTACAATCCCAGTAAAAAAAAAAGTTCACATTAGTGCAGGGGCCAACGCCAGGCCCTCCCTGGCCGAGCGCTGACCACTCAGTAGAAACGCTTGTTGCGCTCCTGCCGCTTCTGAAACACCACGGCCCCCACTACTGCGCACACGATGATGCCCAGGAGCGCGCACAGCAGCAACAGGAACACCCGCCACCCCGTCAGGGGCCCGCTGCGGAAGTTCCCCGTCGGGTCATCCACGTTGTCTGAGGGGAGAGAAAGAGTGTTACAGCAGTTGACAACAGGACAGAACAGGGTGGTGGCCCTGGTGAGGTCCCATCCCCGTCCCCGGGTGGAAGCTGTGGCTACACACAGCTGTACAGTGAGAGGCAAGGGAGTGTACAGAGGGGCCACCCTGAGGGTCCCAGAGGTCAAGGGCTGGGGTGCCTTTCAGCTGATGGACATTGGATTCCTGGGCTTCCCAGGAGCCCAGTCAGCCCAAGGAGGCCTAGAATCTGCTTTCACAAGCCCACCCCCACCCCAGGGCAGTGGTCTGAGGTCCCCACTTGCCGAAACACAACCCTGGCCAAACACTGCCCTGACTCACACCTGGATGCATTTGGTGGCTCCTAGGGGGTCCCAGGCTTCCACCCTGTCCTGCTCTGGCCACATCCCTCCCCTGCCCGCTAACCCTGTCAATGATGAGTGCCAGGCCTGTAATTCCAACCACCCAGGGATACAGCTCTCCTCCCAGACAGACCTGGAATACCAACCATGAGCCCACCGACACCCTCCCTTCCCGAAATAGCTGACCCAGCAAGCTTGCTGTCCTGCCACCAGCCCCTTTCCACACCTGCAGTGACAAGCACGAGCTCCCAAGCACAGGCACTTTCAGGAGGCGGCTCAGCCTCAGGGCTCCCGGGGCTTCCAAGCCCTTTCTGCCCCTTCTTCGCTTTAGTCACTAGACTGAGCCCTGGGGCAGCGCCAGGACACAGCTAGGCACTGAGTGGAAGCTTTGGAAGTGTCCACTGAAGGAACAAATGGATGAACACGTCTGAAAAGTTAATCCCCACCTGGCAAACCATGAGGTTGCTGGGTGGTTCAGAGCAGATGAGTTCTCTGAGCCCTTGGCAGCCAGAAAACCCTTCCTCTGACCAAAGTGGCAAGACAGTGGCCTTGTGTGACTCTCAAAGTATTTAAAAGTAACCTGAACCTTAAAAAAGTGAGATGTCTGCTTAGCTGGTTTTGCTCAGTGGATAGAGCACTGGCCTGCAGACTGAAGGGTCCCGGCTTCAATTCTAGTCAAGCGCACATGCCCGGGTTGTGTGCTCAATCCCCAATGGGGTATGTGCAGGAGGCAGCCAATCAATGACTCTCATCACTGATGTTTCTCTCTCCCCCTCTTGCTTCCTCTCTGAAATCAATAAAAATATTTATTAAAGTGAGATGTCACGTAAAATGCTGTGGCTCCAGCTCCCACTGCACGATGAATGGGCTGGGCCCTCGCACAGCTGGTGCACCATCTCCTGCTTGGCCCGCAGGCCTGGCTTCAGGTGCTTGGGGTGGATTTCTTCACACACAGGGGCCTCAAATCTCCAACCAAAACCCTCACTCTGTGAGGACATGGTCATGTCTAATTAGCGCCACAGCAAGAGCCCGGGCTTTGGGGTTTTGCCAAAACTCAAGTTTAGATCCTGCCTTTATGCACTTGTCTCTGAGAAAAACGGAAGAACCAGTTCCCTTGACTGGTGGCAGGACCTGCTTTCCAGGCCATTCACTGAGGTCATGCACGTGCACAATCAGTGCCCTGCCCACCACCTATACCAGCAAACTGGCCCCTGTGGGCTTTACCTGCCACTACCCCAGGGGCTCCCGGGGCTCCCACACTGCTCATTAGCATGGCTTGCGAATCCAAGAGCCCAGGCCACAACCATAGCCAGACCCGGCAAAGGCAGAGGGACCACAGGCAGGCACCGGCGCTGGCCCAGGCCCAGTCCTGCACAGGCCCAGGCTGGGAGGGACCACAAACACACCTTTAGGCGACTTGAGGAAATTGACGCTGGGCTCAATTTTGGTCCAGTCAATGTTCTCCTCCTCGAGGGTGTGCTCTACCATCAGCTGGAACAGCTTCATGGAGATGATGTCATGATTGTCTGCAGGGCCAAGTGTTAGCTTGTAAGAGGCCTGAGGCCAGAGCCCCTGTGTCTACCTGCCACATAAAGTGGCCATTCCCCAGGGAGAAGCCTGCTCCTGCCTGGCTGAGGGCCCCGCCCTGATACATGGTCACCAACTGCACCTGAGGAGACCTGGAATGGCCCAGTCCAGACAGGAAAAATCTCTGCTCGACAGTAATAGATCGCCCCATTTCTGAGATTAGCAGGTTGAGCCTCAGGGCCAATATAAGAGTCCCAGCTGTCAGCTTTGCCTGGAAAGGGAAGAGCCTAACGAGCACGGACCTGTGGCCAGGTGGGCAGAGCCAAGCGGCACTGGTATGTGCAGCCCCTGGAGGCCCAGGGACACGCACTGACTCTGAAGTCAGACTCCAGTTCCCATCCGAGCTCTGCCACCTCCTGGGTGTAAACCTGGGGGCACTCCTTCAGCATTCATATTCCCTATGGTCTCCACTGTGTGAAAAGGCAAAGAGACCACTAGCTCCTCAGCTCTATCACATGACTTTACAGAGAGGGTGCAGGCATCTGAGGGGTGTGTGTGTGTGAGTGTGTGTGTGTGCACGCGCAATTTTAAACAAGGAATGAGGGAAGGCCCCGCGGAGGAAGTGACATGTGAACAGGCTTGAAGGTGAGAGTGAGACACAGCACAAAGGCCCGAGGCAGGAGGGCACCACAGTGAAGAGCTGGAGGCAATGCAAATGGGGAGCTGGGAGCAAAGAATCAGGGGTGATGGCACTCAGCCTGGCAGGCCACTGCTGGGACAATGGCGGCTTGACTCTGAGGGAGCAGAGCCACTGCAGAGCTCTGAGCGGAGCAGCAGTGACACCCATGTGAACTTTAATGGGATCACTCTGGCTGCAGAGCTGGGAGTGACTGCTGGGGCTGGCCTGGAAGGTGAGGACCACTTGGGGGCTCCTGCAGTTGTCCGAGTGAGGCAGGATGGTGGCCTGGGCCCTCCAGGTAAAGGAGTGAGAGGTGGTCTGCTGTACAGCAAAGACGAAGCTGGCAGGACTTGCCGATGGATGACACGTGGCATGTGAGAGGAAAGGAAAGTCTAGAATGACTATAAGGTTTTCAGCCCAAGCGATTAGAAAGATAGAGGTGTCATTTATGTCTTGGTCTTCAGCCCTAGCCGGTTTGGCTCAGTGGATAGAGCGTCAGCCTGCAGACTGAAGGGTCCCGGGTTCGATTCCGGTCAAGGGCATATGCCCGGGTTGTGGGCTCAGTCCCCAATAGGGGGCGTGCAGGAGGCATCTGATCAATGATTCTCTCTCATCACTGATGTTTCTATCTCCTTCTCCCACTCCCTTCCTCTCTGAAATCAATAAAATAAAAAAATATATTTTTTAAAGAAAGATGTGGTCTTTTTGTTGTGGGCATGTAAAGACAGACACCTATGGGGCATCCAGGTGGAGACAGTGAGAGGGCTGTTGGTAACACTGTGTTGCAGATGGAAATCTGGGGTCTACAGCGTCCAGATTCAAATCCTAAAGAGGGGAGATCACCGAGGACGGCTCACAGACTGAGCCCTGTGGGTGCCAAAACTGACAGACAATGCAACAAGGAGGAAGAAACCAGGCGAGTGTGGAACGAATGCAGGAAAGAAAGTGACCAGCTGTGTCACAAGCTCCCAACAGACCAGGGGAGGTCAAAACTAAGACTTAACGCCCTACGCAGCCCACTCACCAGATAGGTCACCAGTGCCAGCAGAGGCTCCAAAGTAGTAGCCGGTGGGGAGGCGCACTCCCGTGATGTCAATGCAGTTCTTCCACTCGTTCTTGTCCTCTAAGTCAGTCATCACCTGCAGCCAATCAGCAGGTAAAGCATGCCCCGGGCTCAGACTGCCCGTCTACCCCTGCAGAGCCAGAGCACGCAGAGGACAACCCCCCACCACCACCTCCTGCTCACCGTCAGACGGCCCCGGGAGTAGCGTACAGCCAGAAAGGTGTCATGATCACGGTTGCGGAAGTCAGCCGGACAGCCTGCCAGCTCGGTCCAGCGGCCATCCTTACTATGGTCGTAGGACAGGGAGCCATTGTTCACCATCACCGAGATGTACGGGAACACACGCTGAGACCAAGACACCGGTTACTCTATGGCCAGCCCAGCTTTTGGAAGTGGCAGGGCACCCACCACCCCAATCCCTGGAGGCTCCTTTGTGCCGGGACCAGGGAGATGTCCCAGCCCTCAGCCAACTGCCCAGCCTTCCTGTCCTGCTCTACTGGAGGGAGCAGGGGCCTACCTCCGTGGCCTCGTCATTGGGATATGTGTCCAGAAAGATGGCTAAACCGTGGAAGTTGTCTTTGCTTCCAAACACAGGCCCTGGAATGAGAAGGAGATGTTCTAGTCGTGGAGAAAACTGGGGTTGTACTCTGGGTAGCCTAAAGGACATAGTAGTGCCAGTGGGGGCAAGAGATGGCAATCTCTTGGGCGCCAGGTCACCTCCAACTGGCAGGAAGGCCCAGAGAACTCAGGGCACCTTCTCCACTCTCCCTCCAGCCTTGCTTCCTCAAAGACCCAATTTCTTGGGTCTTTCACCCAAGAAAGAGAAGAGATCTCTAAAGAAAAAACCTGGAGGTGGTCTCAGGGATGTGACAGAGAGGACTCAAGCTGAAGCCTGAACTGTGAGGGGACAGCACCTGGTGATGTGCTCTGCAGTATCAAGTGACAAGACGGTACCAGCCTGTGAAAAGCAAGTGGCTCCAAGAAGCCCAATCCTAGTCTAATGCAGGGATCAGCAACTTTCTGTCCAGGTCCAGAGAGGAAACACGTGGGCTTTGTGGGCCACATACAATCTCAGTCAGGCTTCCTTGCTTTAGCTTTTTAAAATATAACCCTTTAAGATGATAACAAAAAATTCTTAGCTGGTGTACAACACCAGGCCACCATGGGGTACAGCAGCACCCAGCCCCTCCTCTTCTCGAAGGTCCCAGGTTTCCTCAAAGAAGAGCAGCAGCACCCTATCAGGAAGAGTGCAGAGTGGAGAATCCT
Source organism: Murina feae (assembly GCA_004026665.1). Taxonomy (NCBI): domain Eukaryota; kingdom Metazoa; phylum Chordata; class Mammalia; order Chiroptera; family Vespertilionidae; genus Murina; species Murina feae. Next base: position 42,243 of record PVJC01005040.1, read on the forward strand.
TGGCACAGATGCTCCCACATACGTGAGCACAGCCCTACCTTGCACGAGGCGGTCCCGAGTGTACCACAAGGCAATGCCGTCTCCATGGAGATTCTTCTTCCCAGCACCGTGGACTTTGAAGTGGACGTGCATCTCCCAGTCTTTGAGGAAGCAAGGCTGGAGGGAGAGTGGAGAAGGTGCCCTGAGTTCTCGGGGCCTCCCTGCCAGCTGGAGGTGACCTGGCGCACAGTTCCCCACCGAGAGTAGGCACTCCTTTGTCAAAAGCACCACTGACTCTCTAGCTTTCTCAGCAGGAGGAAAGGGGGCTTCCGGGCCTTCCAGGAAAGGAGAGGGAGGTCCAGACACTACTAGCCCAGCGCCAGTCTTCTCCACTTTGATTCACTTTCCTCAAAACCAGCCAAACCCATCAGCCCTGTTTTCCCTCCATCCCCACTGCTCTTGCCCTGGGATCTTGTGAAAGGATCTACTTGAGAGACATAGTTTACAAAACAGAAAACGCACTCAGAGACAAAATAACTTGTCCACAAGTTATTAAGTGAACAGTCTTAAATCACATCCAGGTCTGTCTGATGCAGAAACTGCGCTCTGTCATCTATGCCTCCCATGGCCTTCAGGTCTTCAACACGAACTGCATCAGATCCTTCCCAGCCTCCCACGCCCGCCATCTTCCCTTCTAACCCGCCTTCCAAACTGAGGGACCCACGTCCGGCTGACTCCAAACCTCAAGCTCCTGGCCAGCATACCTCCTGACCTCTACAGCCCCAGTCTGAGCCCAGCGTGGTGACAGCGACAGGGCTGGAGTCTGGAAGGACCATGCCCTGGAGCCTCTGGGCTACCATGATCTGAGGGAAGGTAGATGCTCCCTGGCATCCAGGAACACCAGGTGCTGAGCTGGGCACTGCTGCAGCAAGGGAAACAGCCTGGCCTTACACACCACGAAGTTACTCATGAAAACTACAGTGTGACACCTACTTTGACAAGAATCTACTTAAGGGAAGTCTGCAGATGATTATGCGAGCAAGTGATTAAACAAAGCCCCATCAGACAGGCAAATGAAAACAAGATATTGTTGATGCATCAGATTGGCAAATATTACAAAGATCATTACCCTTGTGGATGAGGATGGAAAGAAACACACACTCAGCCAGCAGGACTGTGAATGTTCCCTCCCACCTTCTTGGGGCAATTTGGCTCCTGCAGTCTTTTAACAGGAGGAGGCAGAGCCATGGCACTTACGTTTAAAGATATCAAAGATACCACTGCAAAACAGTACCAATGTTATGTTCTCATTTTTGAAAAAGAAAGGAATTAGTATGTGTGTAGAGAAAGGTGACTCTGGGAGGGGAACTACAGAGAATGCTTACTTTCTATGTTTGAATTTTGTATAATGAATATATTACCTATGTAATCAGGAAAAAAAAACTAAAATAAAAAATAAAGACCTTTACGTTGCATCATGGGTGAACTGTTGTGCATGCATTAATTCATCCGACTCAGTATTTTGGCTTTAGGCACCAAAACCCCAGGAGATGGGGCCCAGCCCCCGCCTCTGAGGACACCGAGCTAGCAGGCACCACAAGTAATGTGCGATCAGCCTTCCCTGTTCTTGACAGTTCATTGGCTCTGGGAAAACCTGCACATTCCAGAGCAGCAAACGAGAGGTGATGAGAACTCACTCTCAAGGACAGACGGTCAGGGAATCTGAGTCACACCTGCTAAGGGAGGGGACATTCTGGCCAACTAACCTTGCTTTGGGTTGGGACCACGTAGATAGTAAGCCAAAAATAAGAGTGAACCAGAAATGCCCTCCCAGGAACTATAACTCAGCTGAGTCCTCTCAACCCCTGAAATTAGACTAGAGAGACTCATCTAGTCCTCAGATTTTTCAAACAAAAAAATCTTACAGCCCTAACCGGTTTGGCTCAGTGGATACAGCATCGGCCTGCGGACTCAAGGGTCCCAGGTTTGATTCCGGTCAAGGGCATGTACCTTGGTTGCGGGCACATCCCCAGTAGGGGGTGTACAGGAAGCGGCTGATGGATGTTTCTTTCTCATGGATGTTTCTAACTCTCTATCCCTCTCCCTTCCTCTCTGTAAAAAAAATCAATAAAATAAAATAAAATAAAAAAATACCAGGCCCATGAAAAGATAAGATATAAACAAAAAACCAAAAGGAGGAAGAAAGGGAAGGAGGAAGGTAGGAGGCAGACAGGAATTCCAGATATTGGCCTTTAAAATAACTAATTGCCTATCTTCAAGGAGATATAAGACAAGACTGAGAATTTTGGTAGATAATGAAACATTTTTTAAATAATATAATAAAAAATTCTGAACAGCCCAACCAGCATAGCTCCGTAGCTTAGGTGTCAACCTATGAATCAGGAAGTCACAGTTCAATTCCCGGGCACATCCCCAGGTTGCAGACTCAGTCCCCAATATGGGGCATGCAGGACCAATGAGACTCTCTCATCATTGATGTTTCTATCTTTCTCCCTCTCCCTTCTCTAAAATCAATAAAAAAATATATTTTTTCAATTCCAGAACAAAAAATACAGCAACTGAAATTAACAATGTAATGAATAGGTTTTACTAGATTTATAACAGATGAAGAGAGAATTAGTAAATTTCAGTCCAGTCAGATAAAAATATCCAGAATAAAGCAGAGAGAATAAAAGCATGGCAGATACAAAAGACTAGGTAAGAGGCAGAGGAAAGAGTGAGAAAGTATAATTGGAGTTTCAGAATGATTAGCAAAAGAATAAAGAAAATTTTAGAGAGATGTCTGAGCACTTACTAAAACTGACTCTGACATTGTGCCACAAATCTTAAGTCTTACAATCAAAGATTTAAAAAAATAAATAAATAAAAGCATTTTTTTTTTTAAAGAAAAGGAATAGATATCAAGTTGCAATATTTCCATTCCACTGAATACATTTAAAAGTACCTAACGGTTTTATCTTAAAATGGCATTATTTAAAATATGCTGAAACTAGATCCTTTGCAAATATTTAAACTATGTCAACTTTTTAAAAAAATTTTTTAATTGATTTCAGAAAGGAAGAGAGAGAGAAATATAGAAACATTAATGATGAGAATCACTCATCGGCTGCCTCCTGCACACCGTCTACTAGAGATCCAGACCGAAACTTGGGCATGTGCTCTGACCAGGAATTGAATGGTGACCTCTTGTTTCATAAGTGGGTGCTTAACCACTGAGCCACACTGGCCAGGCCCGATGTCAACTTTTTAAAAGTGAAGGGGTTTATGCTTTCAGACAGCACATCAGCAAAAACAGCATCAAGACCCTGCTGCAGCCTCCACACAAGACCCTCCGCCATCGGATGGGCGTGACCAACTGGCTTCCCTGAGTCCTGTTCTCCAGCCACAAGGCACCTGGAGTTGTACTCACCACTGGGCCACTCCATCCGACCAGTTCACCCCAACACCCTAACAGACACTGTGTCTTATGTCTGCTCAAAAGACAGCTGGTACTTAGTAGTGTTTGCTAATTTGCTGCCCCTCCCAAATGGAGTGAGTAAATGGGGACAAAAAAAGAGAAACGTCTAGAAAGCATCTCTCCAGCTCAGTAAAGGAAGAGTTGGCTCTTGGTAAACACTGGGAGAAAATTCTAAGAGTTGTAAGCAGTTTCTTTCAAAAACTATAGGAAACATTCTAATCCTTGAGTAATATCTGCAGCGCCAAACAGCAGGACCTGAATGGGAAGGTAGGGAAAGGAAGACTGAAAATTCGATGAAGGCAAGTGCAGAATCCTGTCAGCCCAATGCCATTGCCACACCACTGACAATGGCAACCACCAACCTACTACAATCATAATTAAGTTACTGGTGACGGAAACCAATTTCCAACAGTTCCAACACCATCTGTACCTTAAAACACACACACACACACACACACACACACACACACACGGAAAACACACAAAAAACCTTAATGTTATACTGAACTCATTTCTATAGGAAACATAAGGCTATGTTAACATTTTAAAAAATGATTTGACAGAACATGATTCAGGGGAGTTATTGAAATACTGAGTGGATGGCACTCAGCTGAGACCTCACAGATGAGAAGGAAGCAAGCAGGCGTGCGAGCCAGGAGGCAATGTCCCAGACAGAGGGAACAACAAGTGCGAAGATCCTGAGGCAAGAAGCAACCCGGGAGGCTACAACAAAATTAACAAAGTAAATTACTGGCAGTGCCAGGCACCGGGGCCAGAATGTGTACACTGATGCATGTCTATCCCTTCTCAGGAGACCCCACGCCGTAAGGATTAGACTGAATGCTGAGGAAAGTAACCCCAGATGCTCCTAGCAGTAAGGAGAGGAGAAGCTGAGGGAACAGCCAGATGAGGCAACATGAAGGCAGTGTGGACGCCCAGAACGAAATGGGGATGTCAACGAGGGAGAAGACAAGGACAATGACCAACACCTTAGGCACAGGAACAGCTGGGGTCAGACAGGCTGAGGCAGGAGCAGGTTCTACCCTGAGCTGTAACCCAGCCCAAATAGTGGGAGAGATGGAAGACAGGCTCTTTACTGGGCATTTTGCTGTGTCCGGGCATTATGCACGGACTTTAACATACCTTATTGCATTTTATTCTCAAATTAAATAGGAGGGTTCAATTTGGACATGACGGCGCCACTTACCTGACACTTTGCTCCTTAGTCAGTAAAATGAAAATAACATCACATACTTCACATGGGCTTGAAGGAGTTAAGTGAGCAGGGTGTAAAGGGTCAAGCACAGTTCCTGACAACACAGTAACTTCAACAGCCATTACAGATTATTACTGCTGGGTGTGACTAAAATGAGGAAGGGGCAGAGGAGGAGAGGCAAGCTTCAAAGCAAACTGAGGTCGGAGCTGCAGCGGGGCTGGGAGTAGCGGCTTCCTTAGGGCTAAGCCCGGCCTCCGGGGAACCACTCACCTGGCGGTTCCAGATGGAGCCCTCTTTGCTGCGCTCATCAGGAGTCAGACGCACGTACTGGCTCGTGAGTATAGTGCTGCCTTGGAAGTCCCAGAGGGGCATGGAGCTGGAACCCACACCTGTGGGCAGTGATGGGCACAGACAGGCGCGTAAAAGGCCATACCAGGACTGGCCTTGCCAGAGGCAGGAAACCCTCAGAACTGCCCTGCTCGGAAGAAAGGGCCACCCCATTCCCAACCCTGTGCAGCCTCGCCCTCACCCTGCACTCATTTCCCTCCTCAGGCCTCACCTTGGTAGGGCTTGATAAGCGAATGCTCCCGCTTGAGGTGTTCACTGTTGCCGTCAGTTATATCCGCAGCCACCGGCCCCAGCAACAGAAGAAGAAGTAGAGGTGTCATGGGGCCAGGGCCGGGGCCGGGAAGCCCAGGCCTCCCCGGGCACCGCCGGCCCCAGCCCCAGCGCCAAATCCAACCTTCCGCCGCCATTCTCCGTTCCTCTCCGCCACTTCCGTTCGAGGATTTCCGCCTTCCGGGTGTCTCATCGAATAGCTTCCGGCCGGAAACCTTCGAACTTGCTGTCACCAGGAGCTAAACGCTAAGCCTCGCAGGCTAGGGGACGGTGACTTTCTTTGCTGAGCAGCCCCCATTCTGATCAAGTACAGTTCCACAGCCTTGACCGCTCCGACGTACCTGTCGCCCAGCCTCGGCTACGGGTTCTTACGAGCCACAACCAATCATGGAACAGCACGTTAGGATTGTGCGCAAATGGGGAGCAGAGGAATGGTTTAGTCGGGGGCCGAACCAGAGTCGTCCTCGAAGCGCGGCATGCTGGAACTTGTAGTTTTGGTGGGCCACTCGCGCAGGCTGGACAAACGAAGAATACAACGGCATAGGCCTCTGGCCACGGACCGCGTCTCTGCAGTAATATTTCTCATTCCGAGGGTAAAGGATCTCTAATTTGAAGGCAGAGGCCTAAATTCCAACTGCCATGCCCCCTCAGATGCTCTGCGTGACCTCGGATGAGCCTTAGCAGGCTTTGGCTTCACCGCTCCAGCTTCGCGCCTTTGAAGACTTGGAATTCCCAGTGGTTTGAAGACATCCACTACTCCCAGCTCCTCAGGCCATTGGATTTAACAGGACGGCAGACCTGTACCCTGCTCCCGGACCCCAATGATGGCTGGGACGCATACAGATCCAAGTGGTCCTAGTGCTTGCCTGCTGCACCAAGAAGTGTCCATGAGCCCCAGCTGCTTTCGCTCAGTGAATAGAGAGCGTCAGCCTGCGGACTAAAGGGTCCTGGATTTGATTCCCGTCAAGGGCACATGCCCCAGTTGTGGGTTCGAACCCCGGTAGGGGACGTGCAGGAGGCAACCAATCAATGATTCCCTGTCATCATTGATGTTTCTATTGCTCTTTCCCTTCCACTCTGAAATCAATTATTTCCTATATAAAAAAGTGTAGTATGCAAATTGTCCTCTCCACCGACCAGGGAGTTCAACTGGAGTTGGACCAGGGGGCCCTCTGGGGAAGGGAGGGAGGCCAGGCAGGCTAAGTGGCAAGAGGCCCTAGAAGGTAGCGGTGGCATTGGCAGACCCTACCAGTGTATGAATTTTGTGCACTGGGCCTCTAGTATTTTTAATAGTGTCCATGAAAGGTGCAGGAAAGATGGCAGTGGACCAAAGTTCTAAAACTGGTGGCCCACAGCCAAATAGAACTCTGTTTTGCCTGCTAATGCTATTTCAATAAATGATTTGCCCTAGCTGGTTTGGCTCAGTGGATAGAAAGTTGGCCTGCAGGCTGAAGGGTCCCAGGTTTGATTCTGGTCAAGGGCACCTTCTGGGTTGTGGGCTCAATCCCTAGCAAGGGGTATGCAGGAGGCAGCTGATCGATCAGTGATTCTCTCTCATCCTTGATGTTTCTATCTCTCTCTTCCCTCTCCCTTCCTCTCTGAAATCAATAAAAATATATTTAAAAAACCAAAATACTGTATTTTCTGGCGTATAAGACGACTTTTTAACCCAGGAAAATCTCAAAAGTTGGGGGTCATCAATGGAGCTGGACGGAGACCGCAAGTGTCTCCAGTCAGCTCCTTTTTGTGCTGCATACGGTCTCCATCCGGACTTTTTAACCTAGGAAAATCTGCTCAAGAGTTGAGGGTTGTCTTATACGCCCAGTCGTCTTATACACTGGAAAATACGGTACATGGTTTAACTACCGATATATTTAAATGAGGAGTCTTAAATTCACATTAGAAATCCAAATTTCCAGTTTCTTAGGAAAAATTGGGAGATCCAACCAAGTTAAGCCCATGGACTGCCCCCCTATAAATGCCGTCCACTTCTAAGCTAGTCTCCAGGCTGGCCACTCATTTACTCCACCTGTCTGGTCCCTCTAGGCACTTGAATCAACGACCCCTGTTATAGATCACAACATGAGACCATGGTTGGTTGCTCCTTTGTTTTATTTTCAGAAGCTTCCCTTTTGAGTGAATAACTTGCTCAGAATTAACTGATGAGACATCTTTTCTGGCTCATGTATTTTTAATGAGTCAAACATGTTCAACCAGGGTCCTCTGCCACTCCTCTCTCAAGGGGTATCCTCTTCCAGAGATTTACTTATGTCCATACAAACAAGGACATGTACATTCCACTAGACTCCCATGAGGGCTGGGATTTTTGTTAGCTATGGTCACTACTGAATCCCCAGCATCTAGAACAGTACTTAGCATATAGCAGGTGATCAGAGAAAAGGCATCGTCAACAGAGGGGACAGGAAATGCAAAGTCAGGGAGGGTCCCCTGAAAGTGTAAGGAATGCAAGCAGTTTGGATTGGCTGGAGAGTGGTGGGCAAGAGTTTGATTGAGGTCAGAACTCAAAAGGCTTTCAACTCTCAGCTAGGGAACATGACCTTTTTCCAGAAGGCAGTGGGGTGCTTTAAGCATGGGAGTGGCCAATGTGGGCTTCTCTCCCTATGGGGAAGAGAAAGAGAAGGGGCTGGAGCCGGGCAACAGGTAGGCAGATTGAATAGGAGGTCATTAGGACCAGATGTGGGAGGGCAAGGCCTGGCCCAGGGAAGTCTCCACAGGAAAGGGGATCAGAAGTCCCACAGGAAAACTAAACATCGGTAACTGATCCCCCCTTGGGAAGTCAGAAAGAAAGAAGTTGAGAATAATATTCTGTGGAATGGAGGTGCCACACACACACCCATGGAGTGGAGAAAAGTAGATAAGGGCTCAGGGATGGGGTCCCTGAGGTGAATGTGGTCAGAGTTAAAAGTGACATCCATGATGAAAAGGGAGGGGAGGAAGAGGTGTCTCTCAGTAGCAGGAGAGAATGACCTTAGGAAGGAGTCCCAGGCAGAGCCTGTGATTGGGCCTTTGGGGGAAGGAAGATGAACTGTTGGCACTTGGGCTGATAGTGGCCCAGGTCCAACTCCTGGCACCCCAAGCACAAATATTCAAAGCTTAGCATATCTCTAACTTGATGTGAAACCTTGGGCAACTCATGTCTCTCAGAGTCTCAGTTCCATGATCTATACAATGGGAATAATGAGAACCACTTACAAAGAGGTTGTGAGGATCAAATGAGGTTAGGATGGGAGAAAACCCTGTTAATTGCAAAGACCCCTCTGAAACCAGGCCCAGATCCATGGCACAGCAGACAGGCAGGCAGTCTCCACTCACATCACACACTCCACACCCCCTCAGAGACACATTTACACTCCTTATTAAAACTACCATGGGCAATGCTCCAGGCCTCCCCAATAAAAGCCCCATATACACACCAAGTCTGAATGAATCCCTCTGTCTGGGTGGCCTGGGGCAAGGTGTCTGGAAAGAGATAAGAGTCAGGGGTGATTTAGCTAGGGTAATGCTAGCTGCTATAACAAATAGACCTTAATGTGTGTAATGGCTTTCGGTTTATTTCTCACTCATACATAACAGTCCAAGCTGCTGTTTCTGGTTGATGAGTGGCTTGCCTTTGGGCACTAATGCAGAGACCCAGGTTTCTTCCTTCTTGTGGCTCCACAATCCCCTGGAACCTCCTCATCTTCTGTATCCAGCCAGCTAAAGGGAAAAGAGAGTGTGGAGAGCATGTGCTACTCCAAAGCCATGGTCCAGAAACAGCACACATCATTCCACTCATATTCAGTTGGTAGGAGCTAGTCACGTGGCCATACCTTACAGCAAGGGAGCCTGGGAAATTAAAGTTTAGCCATGTTCCCAAGAAGTAAAGAATGTGAATTTGTGGTGATGAAAGACTTAGTTTATGCCACTGAAAGTTTCAGGGCACAGGCCTAGAAAGGGGCAGGGCTAGAGGGTAGAATGTGGAAAAAGAGGTGTCACATTTTCCTTTAGAGCGAGGGACCCAAACTGGGGTAATGGATGACTTAAGGGCTCCAAGTGCATACTTAACGTAGTGGGTGCATGCATGTTTAAGAAAGAGGCAAACTGAGGGTTCTGGCTAAAGGGTCCAGGTTCATCTGGAACTGGGCCAGGCTGAGAGGGCAGAGTGGCACTCCTCAGTTGACAGGACTCTACCAAGGTAGGTGGGATTTGTATGTGAGCGAGGTGAGTGTGAATGCACATGACTTTAAGCACAGATGCACCTGGTCCATGTCCCTGCCCAGATGGGCAAGCATGAGCTTACACATGCCTGTGTGCAGGTGTGCCTGTCACAGGTACCTGTCCACAGGACTGTGCATACATATGACTGAACACCAGCTGGTCCTTATGAGGGAGAGCCTGTGTGTTTATGACAGGCACACCTGAATGGTCCGTATGTGCATGACCATGCATGCAAGGTGTCCATCTGTCAGCACAATTAGGCACATGCCTGAGAAGTGTCTGGGCACAACTGCCTGGAGGAGGTGTGCTGAATGTGCACAAGCCCAGCACACAGCCGGTGTGAGATAAGTGTGTGCTGAGTCCACATGTGGATACGCGGTGCACATGTACACAAGCCCATGGAAGCCCCTGCTGGGTGTCCAGAGTTGCCTAGGTGTGTGAGCCTGCACCTCTGTGTGCCCAGGCTTGACCTTGGAGCTCCCTGGGCAGGCTCAGACCAACTGAGCTCCTCTCCGGCCACACAGAGGCCTCTGTGTGTGTTGGTGCCTGTGTGGGGCGCTGCAAGGTTGTGTTGGTGGCGTGTGTGTGTGTGTGTGTGTGTGTGTGTGTGTAGGAAGAGACTGTTCACTCTCTTAGACCTTGCTTTTTTCTGTGGTTTCGTTTCTATAGAGACACTTCCTGTGGCAGAGAAAAGAGGTAGTGAGCTGGTCTTTCAGGATGTGAGGGCCCACAGGAGCGGAGCGGGGCTCTCTCCGCCGCCTGCCTGCCGCCCTGCAAGCTCTGGCCTGCGGTGCTGCCCACAGTCCCCATGGTGGGTACCCCCCGTGGCGGGGCCCGGTGAACAGCAGAGGCATGCCAGGGAAGCCCAAGCACCTGGGCGTCCCCAACGGGCGCATGGTGAGTGTAGGCTCCAGGCCAGGATCTTGGGGAGGGGTGGGCACACCCAGGGTGGAGCCCAGGAGCTCACCAGGCAGGCTGGGCAAGAAGAGCCTGCAGGCTGTTTGTGGGTGGAAAAAGTTGGGTACAGATAGCAGGTGGTGGGACCCGGTGCCCTCACCCCAGCACCTTCCCGATCGGCCTGCTGGGGACCTGGTCACAGGCTTCTGGGTCCAGCCCCTACTGCTCCCTCTCCTATTGCTTTGGAGCTGCTTGCATCCTAGGGTAGCAGGGACCCTTGGCATGCCCCTTGGCCCCTGCACACCCCATGGTGGCCCAAGCCCCCACACCTCACTTAGCCTCAGCCTTCCCCTCCTCACCCCATGTTCTGATGCCCAAGGTCAAGCAAGGGTCAGCCTGCACTGGGTCACGGCCCTGCAGCTGGACCTATTCCAGAGGCTTCCTTCCAGCACTGGGAGTCCTTGGGCAGCCTGGGATAGGTATGCAGCTTGCCTGTTCTATTCCGGAGCTACCAGGAAGGGTAGAGGTAGCTGCGCTGTAGGATGCTCTGGCTGTCGCTGCTGCCCCACCCTCTAAACCCTCTCCCTAGTGCTTGCTTCAGCAGCACATATACTAAACCCTCTCCCTAGCTGCTTGGCCTCTGGGTCAGAGCTGCCCTTGAGGGTCCAACTTCTTTATTCATGCAGCAGACGGGGCAGGGTGTGCTGGGTCTCCCTTCTCTCCTAGAATACCAGCCCACTTGGCAGATCCCTAGTCCCTCCCCACAACCCCAGAAAGGCCAGACTGTGTCCTAGCTCTTCACCAGGCCTCAGCCTAGTATTACAGAACAAAGCCGTTGGGTCTGGAAACCTGGGTTCCATTCTCCCTTACTAGGGGTTCCTCTCTGATCCTCCGTTTCTTCATCTGTAAAATGACAATAGAACAGCTATCAGAGGCTTGTTGAGATGATTAAGTGGAATGGTGAATATGAGGTCCCTGACCCATTATGAGGCTCCATAAATGTCAGCCAATCCCACCCCTCCTTAGCAGTCCCTTTCCAAGGATCCTCCACCTCATCAAGAAACTGAGCCTCCCCCAAACCCACGGCTGCCTCCTAATTCTCAAGATGTTTCCATTGCTCCTTCTTCCAGCATCGGTTTATTCTCAGCCCCGGGCTAGCTGTGTGGGAGGGAGGGAGGTCCCTCCAGGTTAGAGCCCCCCACTCCTACCCTGGGGGCATGACACTTGGGTGTCCAGGCCAAGGCAGACCAGGCCCACTCCCATGCCCATCCCAGACGGCAGCTGAGGAGCCCAGAGACAGACTTTATCTCTACCCTTCCCTCATCAACGAGGCCTGCTCTGCCCAGAGTCATCAAGAGCAAGGAGGACACCCAAGCTCTGCGCCCGGCCTCAACAAGCCTACAGGCTTTCCTCTCAGCAGCCCACACACAGGTTTATCTTTGCCCTTCCTAGGCCTGTGCTGAATGTTCTGTGCCACCTTGGGAGTCCCGAGGGCCACAGATTGGCCACTTGCTGGTCATCGAGAGCTTTCCGAGGCCACTTTCAGCTAAAACAGGGAGAGGCAGACATGCGTTGGCATCTGCAGCAGGGGTGAGCATAGAGAGGCACCTGTGAGAAAGTATCTGGCTCCTTCCATGAATTACCTCCAGACAGAGGCTCAGAGGAACAAATGACTTGCTGAGGGCAGCTGGCAGATAGAAGGGCCTGCATTTGAACCCGGCTAGTCTGACTCAATACCAGGGTTCCTTTTGCCTCCCCAAACTGCTTGGCTCTGTCCTCCCCCTCCTTCCCCAGCTGCCACCCCACCCGCCATCATTCCCTGCAGAGGCAATTGTATTCATCAGCCTCCTCTTTCTGCCACTCAGCCCGTCAGGCAACTGCAATGAAACCTGTCACTTAGAGATGACTCTCAGCCCTCTTCCCAGAGATGTCTTCAGGCGGCTCCAACTGCCACTTCATCTGTTCACGCCTTCATTCAGCCCCTCCTTAGGGCCTGCTCCGGGCCACCCCTGCCCCAGGCACTCATAACCCAGGCCCGTCATCCTGTCCCTCAAGCAGCTCCCAGTCTGGCAAGACACAAAAGACATGAGCACAAATATCTGAATAAAATTCAGGTTTGGGAAGAGCACTGGTCAGGGATAGAGAAGGCTAGAGGGGGCCCTGGGGAGGGAGAACTAACTTCTTCCCTCCATGTTCACTGTGGCAGGGCAGGTATCCTAAAGGGATGTGCCCGCTGGAGGAGGGCATGGCCTGGAGAAAGGCCCAGACGTGCGAAACACTGGGGAGGGGTGGTTATTGTGTCTGTCAGTCCCGAGGCCTGGTGAAGCGTCCCCACCGACAAGGAGGCCTGTAAGGCACAGCCCACTCTCCCTCTGGCCCATCCATCTCAGGGCCAGGCCCTGAGTGACAGGTGGCCTTACCGAGGGGCCGAGTCTGGGGTCTGGCTCCTAGGGTTCTCTGCGGGTGTCTCTGGGCCTCTGTTTCTCCAAGTTAGAATGAAATGAGATGATGGTACAGAGTGCCCAGCACAGAGGACACTCAGTAAATTGACCCTCCCTTTGTGGTCTGACCTTGCCCACCTGTGGCCCAAGGGCTGAGGCCCTGGACCTCCCAGCTCCCCTGGGATATCTCCTTTCCATCCTGGGAGGCAGCTTAGTGGAGGGGAGACCTCAGACTCCAGAGTCAGGAACACTTGGGTTCTGACTTCAGCCCGGCCACCTCGCAGCCGTGTGACTTCTAGGGGCCTAAGTTTCCTCACCTGTGAGATGGGAGTAATAGTAGCTGCTGCACAGAATCAGGATGTGAGGATGGCGTGAGAGCAAGGACACGGACTGTCAGAACGTGCCGGTCACACACTAGAGCTCAGGAAACGGGGCCACTCAGTGTGCTCAGAGCCCAGCGGCTCCTCGGCACCCACCTCCTAAGAAAACGTATGGCAAACTGAGGCCCGACCATGGGTTGGGGATGCCACTGGCTACCACACCCTTCCTCATCCTCTCTTCCCCTTTTCTCCCCATTCACTCACCACTTCTCCTCAGGCAGGCTGGGTGGGGCCAGGCCAGCCCGGGTTCAGCACGATTTCCCCGCCTGGGAGCGTGGGCAGGTAGGAGCCGGGGCAGCAGCATGTCAGCGGAGCCCAGACCACCACAGGCCGGCTGCTCTCACATGTGGGCCTCGTCTGCCCTTCCCAGCAGCCCCAGCGTGTTGGGAACGTTGAGCCCAGGGGGAAACTGAGGCCCAGAGAAGGGAAGTCACTTGCCCCAGAATAGTGGAACTGGAACTGGACTCCATCTCCCCCCTCCTACCTCTGATCTCCATCCCTATCCTGCCCCGACCTCACCCACAAAGATCAACAACCAGTGGGGCAGGAGGGGTTTAGGAAGGTGAACTGCAGGCTTCAGAGATGGAGTGTTCATGTGGAGCATCCCTGGTGGGGGAGGGGGGGTGCTGGGGCCGCCTGGGGGCGCAGGGGAGGGCTACTTGGGAGCACTGGGCAAGGAAGGGTCTTCGTGGAATGGAGTTCAGGTTGTTTCCCTCCTACAACCCAGGCCTGCCCCCCGGATGCTACCAGACTGATAAGGGAGAAAGGCCCAGAAATGGGTGGGTGGAAGCTGGTGGGAGGGGGTTCAGGCAGCTGGTATTGGGGGAAGACTGATGTCAGTGGGCAGAGATTGGAGAGCTGTTGGGTAGGGGAGCAGACAAGATACCAGGCAGAGGAAAGAGCAAGCGGGAAGCAGGAATCGGTAGGGGTGAGGGGAAGGGTTTGATAAAGTGCAGGGTGGAGGTGAGGGAGGGGGAAGAGGGAGGCTGAGGGGCCCACGCAGGGCTTTAGCTATAACTCAGCACCTGCTCGGCCTCCCAGGGCAGGATGTGGAGCCTGCGGAGGATCTGGGAGCTGGCTCCACCTAAAGACAGAGAAAATCAATTCGACCCAGTGCAAGCAAACCAGGAGTGAGGGCTGGCTCCGGGGTGGGAACCTTTGCCCTCTCTGAGGCCCCGGCCTGGCCCCTGCAGTCATGGGGGCTCTGCCCAGGTTGGAGGATAGGCCAGAGGCAGCGGGTACAGGAGGAGGCAGGACCAAGTGGCGCCCCTGGGGGTGGAGGAGTCAGGATGGTTCCCAGAGACCTGCGGGGAGGGCTCTGACCACGGCGATGAGGCTGGCAACAGCTGCAGAGCAGCTGGGGCAGGCAGGTAGATGCCAGGAAGGGAAAGAGCAGGCTGGAAGGGACAGGTCGTCCTCACATACCCCAGCAGTTGGGTCTCTCTCCTGCAGCTGTGGGAGATGACTCAGATGAAACCATTAGGTGGGACAGAGCAAAGGCAGGAGGGTGAGGGTTGGGTGGGGTGCCCTGTGAAAACTTTGCTCGTCCGCCGCAGTATCTGATCCTAGTGCTCCTGGTGGGAAAGGAGGCTCCGGACGGAGACCACGGTTATGAAACGAGAAAAGGGCAGGGCCGGGATTTGAATCTGTGCTCTCTCCTCTACGGCAGGGCTCACAACCTTGAAAGTGGGAGCAGGGTCAGACATCAATCCCAATACAACAACAACAATCATATTGTTGTCCATAGTATTTACATATGCCAGATAGCGTCCTGAGTTCTTTGTATGTATTTAACTTATTTAATCACAGCAATCCTTTGAAGCCAGGACCTTTATTTGCTCCATTTGGATAGAAGAAGAAACTGAGGTGCAGAGAGGTGAGGTACCCTGTCCAAGTCACACAGCACAGATTGGAACTCACACAGTCTGGGGCAGCACCTGCTTCCATAAGTAACATAAATACATCAAACTGGCCCCAGGGATCCGAGGAGAGCCTGAGCCGCTTCTTTTTTCTTTCTTTCTTTTTTTCTTTCTTTCTTTCTTTTTTTTTTCTTTTTTCTTCTTCTTTTAATTGATTTCAAAGAGGAAGGGAGAGGGAGAAGGAGACAGAAACATCAATGATGAGAATCATTGATAGGCTGCCTCCTACGCATGCCCTATTGGGAACCCAGGCATGTGCCCTTGCCTAGAATCAAACCCAGGACCCTTCAGTCTGCAGACTGACGCTCTATCCACTGAGCAAACGGGCTAGGGCATGAGCCCCTTTTGACACTGGCTGTTACTCAGTGCCAGCCAAGGTTGCCATGCTGGCAGGACTCAGGGTAGCAGGGGCATCATAGTCTTAAAGGGGAGACAGACAGCTGAGGCTTTCTGTAACACTCCTGATTTTTTTTTAATGTTTTTATTGATTTTAGAGAGGGAGAGGGGGAGAGAGAGAGAGACATTAATTGACTGCCTGCTGCATGCTCCCTGCTGGGGATGGAGCCCAAAACCCAGGCATGTGTGCTGACCAGGAACTGAGCCGGCAAACCTTGCGGTGCACAGGGGGATGCCCAACCAATTGAGCCACACTGGCCAGGGCCAAACTCCTGATTTTTAAATGTGGGGAAAACATTTCAAATTTAAAAGAAAAAAAAGCAACACATTTTGAGGACCAAGATATTAGTAATGTCCTACATATCTGCAGCTCTGGCCCACCCCTGTCTGTGACCTGAGTGCCCCGGGTGCAAGTGGGGGCAGAGAGGGGACCGCAGCTAGAGCAGGAGGGCAGGGAGCGGCTTCCTGGGGGCGGGGTCCTTGCAGACTTGTTTCCAGTGGGGATGGGAAGAAGGCGCAGGTGGTGGAGGCTCCTGTTCCAGGGCTGGTGAGCATGTAGGAGGGGAAAGGGTGGGAGAAATCGGGGATGACTCACACCCTGATGCTGGGAGCTCAGGTGGTGAGAAGAAAGGCAGGTGCAGGGGAACGGGATGGGTGCTCCTGGGGGGCGGAAGGGGGCAGAGGTGGCTTCCACTTGGGACTGGACGAACTTGAAGCGCGTGTGGGGCATTGGGTGAGCTGTCAGCAGGAAGCTGGCTGTGTGTGTTTGGAGCTGGGGATATATGGGTGGGAGAAAGGGCCCAGGACAGAGTAAGGGAAGGGTAGTGGCCTCCTTCTATGAGTAGGAGATGATGAGGAAGCGGGAGGAGCTGCTAGGAAGGTAGGAAGACCAAGCAAGAGCCATTCTGAAAGGAGGGTTTTCCTGTTCCACTGATGATTGAGATTCCCAGAGACGTTGGAGTTGTGTGTGGAGAGAAGGGAGGGGATGGAGTTGGTCTCTACAGCAATGCCACTCGCAGTGTGGTCCATGGACCAGCAGTGTCAGCATCACCCAGGAGCTTGTTAGCAACGGCCCCACCCTCGGCCCACTGAGCTGGAGTCACTGGAGGTGGAGCCCGCCCAGGCTCTCTGAAGCACACTGAAGTTTGAGGACCACTGCTCTGTGCCATGAAATAGTTTCCCGGGCCCTGCCCAAGGCGGGTGGGACACAAGGGAGACCCTGGGCCCCAAAAGGAAACAGTTGCCATAAGGAAATCATCAGTTTTAGAGGCACCTCTCCTTCCTCAAAAACAACATGGACATGGCGCTTACAGGATGCCGGCCACTGTTCCCGATGCTGCAAATACTTTAAACTGATTTGATCCTCACAACAGCCCCAGGAAGTGAGTTACTATTATTATTTTTTAAATATATTTTATTGATTTTTTACAGAGAAGAAGGGAGAGGGATAGAGAGTTAGAAACATCGATGAGAGAGAAACATCGATCAGCTACCTCCTGTATAACCCCCCACTGGGGATGTGCCCACAACCAAGGTACATGCCCTTGACTAGAATCGAACCTGGGACCTTTCAGTCCGCAGGCCGACGCTCTATCCATTGAGCCAAACCGGTTAGGGCATGAGTTACGATTATTATCATCATCCCCTATTCGCAGATGGAGACAAACAAGTAACTTTCCCAAAGTCATACAGCTAAGTAAGTGGCAGAGACAGGACTCAAAGTCTACCCACCATGCTGTATACCTGGGCTTACCCAGCAGGCACCGGAGGAGGGAGCCAGGGTGACTGGACAACACCAGCACACAGGGAAGGGGCACATGATGGAAGGGGGTCTAGGGGCAGCCTAAGCAAAACCTCGAACAAGCAGTGGCCTGGCTGGGGATGCCCAGCACGGTCCTCCAGGCAGAAGAGAACACAGCTCCAATCTGTGGACTGGTCCCAGAACTGTCCTTTGAGAATCCATCCTGGGCTGCACTCTGATTTTCTTCCTCGGATCTCTTGTAGGTTTTGGCTGTTTCAGATGGAGGTAAGTGACCAGCCGGTGAAGGAAACCTGGCTGGGGGTGGGGTGTATGTGAAAATGGGGTGGGATACCCCTGCTACTTGCTATCTTTTCCGGGGAAAGGAAGTGCACATGGGGTTGGTTCAAGGGGAAGGCTGCAAAGCTCACATCCACTTGTCTATCCCCCTGCAGAGCTGAGCAGCACGGTGGGACCCCAGGACCAGAGCGAGAGCCGAGGCAGCTCCCTCAGCATCCACAGCCTCCCCAGCGGCCCCAGCAGCCCCTTCCCCACTGAGGAGCAGCCTGTGGCCAGCTGGGGCCTGTCCTTCGAGCGGCTGTTGCAGGACCCGCTGGGCCTGGCTTACTTCACTGTAATCTCTGGAGTGGGATAGGGAGGGGGATGGCAGTGGGGCTGGGGCAGGGGCAGAGCTTCAGGCTGGCCAGTGGGACTCCTTTGTCAGCTGCCTCTTGCACAGCTTTGCTTTGGCGTCTTTCCCTCCTCGCCCAGCCGGGCACTTTGCTTCTCTCTGCCCTTGTCGCCGCCTCTCATTTTCTCTCTCTGCTCTGAATCGGGCCCCATCTGTCTGGCTGGCACTATCGGTCTGGCTTGGCCCTTTGGCCCTGAGTCTCTATGCCAGTCTCTGACCACGTCCCCTGACTGGGTCTCTGGCCCTCAACTACCTCGCCCCAGGAGTTCCTGAAGAAGGAGTTCAGTGCTGAGAACCTGACTTTCTGGAAGGCCTGCGAGCGCTTCCAGCAGATCCCTGCCAGCGACACACAGCAGGTGGGGGTACCGGGAGTGGAGGCCGAGAGCTGGGACCAGGCCTGGGCGGCGCCCCTGACCTCTCCTGTCCCGCCTGCCCCAGCTGGCTCAGGAGGCCCGCAGCATCTACCAGGAGTTCCTGTCCAGCCAGGCGCTGAGCCCCGTGAACATCGACCGGCAGGCCTGGGTCGGTGAGGAGATGCTGGCGGAGCCGCGCCCGGACATGTTCCGGACACAGCAGCTGCAGGTGACAGGCTGTGGCCTTGGAAGGGACCCCAGTGGGGAAGAGGCGGCCCGGTCCAGGGGCGGAGCCTGAGCCGAGGAGGGTAGGGGTGAG